>PVLA01001225.1:201257-387451 GCA_004027455.1 Hydrochoerus hydrochaeris
CTTGGTTGTTTCCAGGATTTAGCTATCACAAATTGTGCAGCTATGAACATGGGTGCACATATATCACTGTGATATGAACTTTTCAGTTCTTCTGGGAAAATACCCAGGAGGGGGATAGCTGGATTGAATGGGGCTTCCAATCCTAGTCTTCTGAGAATTCTCCATATGGATTTCCATAATGGTTGCACCAGTCTACATTTCCACCAACAGTGGAGCAGTGTTCCTTTTTCCCCGCAGCCTTGCCAATATTTGTTATCAGTTGATTTCTTGATGGCAGCTATTCTTTCTGGAGGGAGGTGGAATCTCAATGTTGTTTTAATTTGCATTTCTCGAATGACCAGTGGTGGTGAACATTTCTTCATGTATTTATTTGCCATTTGTATATCTTTCTCTGAGAAATGTGTGTTCATCTCAGATGCCCATTTTTGGAGAGGGTCTTTGAATTTGGGGGGCTTGATGTTTTTCAATTCTTTATATGTTCTGGGCACAAGTCCTTTGTCTGAGGGGTTGCTGGCTAAAATTCTATCCCACTCTGTGGGTTTCCTTTTCACTCTGTTGTTGATTTCCTTTGAAGTGCAGAAACTTTTCAGTAATATGAGATACCATTTGTTGATTCTTTGAAGTGTTTCCCATGCAGTTTGCATTTTGTTCATGAATTCTCTGCCTACCCCTATGTCTCCAAGATTTCTACCTACCTTGTCTTCCAGTAGATTTAATGTTTCTGTTTTAATATTGAGGTCTTTGATCCATTTAGACTTTAGTTTTATGCATGGTGTTATGAATGGATCTAGTTTCAGTCTTCGGCATGTAGAGAGCCAATTTTTCCAACACCATTTATTGAAGAAACTATCCTTCTTCCAGTGGACATATTTAACCCCTTTGTCAAATATCATCAGGTGGCTGAGTGTCTTTGTAGTTGTGCTTGCATCTTCTAATCTGTTCCATTGATCCTCAGGTCTATTTCTTTGCCAGTACCAAGCTGATTTTATCACAGTGGTTTAATAGTACTGTTTCAAGTCAGGAATTGATATTCCTCTTGCTTTGGTTTTGTTGTCTAGAATTGCCTTTGCCATTCTAGGTTTCTTCTGTTCCCAAATGAATTTTAGTAGTGTTTTATCTAGATCTGTGAGGTATGTCAATAGTATTTTGATTGGGATTGCGTTAAATCTGTATAACAGTTTTGGGAGTATGGCCATTTTCACAATGTTGGTTCTTCCTAACCAAGAACAAGGAATGTCCTTCCATTTTCTAATATCCTCTTCAATCTCCTTTTTCAGCATAGTATAATTTTCAGCATATAGGTCTTTTACATTTTCAGTTAGGTTGATTCCTAAGTATTTCATTTTTTTACATGCTATTGTAAAGGGCGATATTTCCATAATTTCTCTCTCAGTGAGATTTTTGTGTACAGGAATGCTATTGATTTTTGAGCATTGAATTTGTATCCAGCTACACTGCTGAACTTGTTTATTACCTCTAGTAGTCTTTTAATGGAGTTTTTTGGGTCTTCTATATAGAGTATCATGTCATCTGCAAATAGTGATAATTTAACTTCTTCCTTTCCTATCTTTACTCTTTTTATTTCTCTCTCTTGTCTGATTACCCTGGCTAGTATTTCCAGAACTATATTGAAAAAGAGTGGTGAGAGTGGACATCCTTGTCTTGTTCCTGATTTTAAAGTAAAAGCTTTCAGTTTTTGTCCATTTAGTATAATGCTGGCTGTTGGTTTGTCATAGATGGCCTTTATAAGGTTGAGGTAGACGCTGTGTATTCTGACATTCTGAAGGATTTTTATCATGAACATGTGTTGGACTTTGTTGAAAGCTTTTTCTGCATCTATTGAGATGACTATGTGGTTTTTCTTTTTGGCTCTGTTGATGTGGTGTATTACATTTATTGATTTGCATATGTTAAACCATCCCTGCATTCCTGGAATGAAGGGAACTTTTAAGATTCAACAGTTGATTTATTTTTTTATTTTGCTTTTAACAGAAAATTCAAAGGGTTCTTCAAGTCTGGATATTAGAACAAAGTATTACTTTTAATATATTAAAAATATTAAATATATATATATAGAAAGAGAGAAAATTGTCTATATGTATACATAAAACGGCACACATATAAATTTTGCTACACACAGAAACATGCCTAAACATGATTGTTTTCAAATTTCATGAAACCAAAACTAATATAAACAAAGTTTCATAATGTTTCATGTATTTTTTTATTTTGTTAAGGAACTCAAGCATTTTATTTTGTTTTTAAGAGAATATGTGGAATATGTGTTCCCTCTCAGTGAAGATCAGTGAGTGACAGCCTCCTTTAGAGTAGGGCAGTACCTTCCCATGTGCCATAAAGTGTTCTTTTGTGAGCAGCATCTCAGTTAAACCACTTGCCTATGACCACGGTGGCAGCAGTGCAGAGCATCCTGTAGTCTATTTGCCTGCTTTCCTCTGATCACCTGGTTGGCTTCTGTCCCATTTTCTAGGTAATGATTCTGAAACTGCAGAATGACTATGCCTAGACATCTTTCTTTCTTTTTTGCTCCAAAATTTCAAAGTGCATGTGAAGTATCATTAGCAGGGCTATTTTGATTTTTGTTAGCCCAAATCTGTACCATTTAAGTTTTGTTAACAGGTTTTGGCTAAATAAAGGATATAATTAAACTTTAGTTTCTGGGTCCTAGTGAACATACTTAAGAATAATAAATTTAATATTGGACAAATATTAAATTAGTGAGCCACTTCCCACCTAAGAATTTTTTTTGGGGGGGGGGTACATCTCTTATCCTTGAATACGTTTTGTTCACTTGAAAAAAAACTTATGTGGCTTTTAATAAGTAATATCACAGCTCCAAAATCCCCATCCTTCTTTACTAGAGAGACAGATTTTTAGGTGTCTACTTTATAAATTGATGCTAATTAAATTCAAGCCTCAATTATTCATTCCCCACTACTCTATGAAGATCCTTTGAAAATTAAAAAAGACACTTCAGTAAAGTTTTTCTACCCAATGGAAATTCGAAGGACCAGAGCAGAACTGAATTGGAGGTTTTCTTCTAAATGATTATATGATTAGATGGAACCTCCTGAAAATCTGGTTTCTGTGAACAGGAAGTGAACTGATTAAAAAAATCTGTTCATCCACAGAAAGTCCAAGGAGTATTTAAGTTCTTTTCCTTGTCCTTCTTCTTCTCCTTCTATTTCCCTTTTTCTTCTTGTCCTCTCTTTCTCATCCTCCTCTTACTTCTTCTTTTGCTTCTCATTCATATGTAGATAATAAATTCTAGAATAGTTAACTCCACTTAAAAAAATCATATAACAATCTTTAATAATTTTAGACATATATATATACATATATATATATATATGTATATATATATATCCGTTTTCTGTGCTATCATACGGTGATAAATGTAATAATATTTGGGCTGAGCATGTAGTGGCAGAAGGCCCTGGACTCAATCCCCAGCATCAAAAATAATAAAAATAAAATGTATCAAGCTTTTAAATATTTTACATCTTTAAAATGAGGAAAATTTTGTTCTATATGAATCAAATAAATTATCCAATGTTTCCAAAACATTAGATGTCTGACATGGGATTTTAACTAGGTCATTCTGTTTGAGAAAATATATAGAAAAAATGAATCTTATTTCTCCTCTTATTTCTGCTACTACCCAGATTGCTGAATACTTGGCAATGCCACTTAACAGCTCTGAACTTCAGTTTCATCATCTAGAAAAATAGAGGAATTAAAAAACTAAACATTACTTCAAAAACTGATTTGTTTCAGTGAAATGTGTTCCAAATATTGCCATTGTAATAAATAACAAAGCATATCTCTGTGCATTTTGTTATATTCACTAATTATCATTATTAACTAGATCATTGAAGTATGTGGATTTAATTGCCTTGTGACACTAAGAGGAACTCACTAACATTATCTGAGAGGACATCACTTTTTCTTAACCTGCATCGTCGTACCCAGGCTTCATCCTCCTACTCCTAACCTTGTTGCTATGGGAAATTAGGAAATTCACTTTCACTTATGAATAGCTTCTTAAACATTTTTAAATGTTAATCTCTAAAATGCCTTCAGTTTTTAACATGAAAATATGATTTTGAGTATGTAAGTCTATTTTCCAAGATGCTAAAAGGCTAGAATGATAAAACATTTAGAATCTAGTTTTTTTATCTTATTTTTGTTTGGGTCTTTTGTTTGTTTCTTCATTTTTTTGGTAATTTTTCATACAATAGATGAAAAACCTAGTAGAACAAATGTCCTCAGGTTAAAAGCCATCACTGCTTAATTTAGATCACAGATCGTGTCAGGTACAAATAACTTTTATGTTATTAAGTCATAAAAGGATCATTTTTCGCAGAGGGAGATAATCTCCAAATTGAGCATAGGATTAATATATATATATATAAACAATTATTCATTTAAAAAGAAATAATATACTTTCTCTTTCCATCTATTTTACAAACCATTGCCAAATCAATTTAAAGAATTTGCTGCAATACTGCTACTGACTACCAGTAGATGTGAAAGACTGCCACACATACACTCATATTGCAGGACATGATGGAATGGGAAATTCTTCATTATTTCCAAGTAAGTGATTGCAGTGATAGCCTCTGAAAATTCACATAATTAAAATACTGGCTGTGTATTGCTTCAAGCAGGCATGCTTTGAAATGGAAGAAATAAAAATCCTTTTAAAACAGAAAAGTGCATTTCCTGATCACCTCCCTTGCAGTCATTTCACATAATTACGATTATTATAATTTAGCAATTATAGAACTTTTAAAATGGACTGTTCTTAAGTGAAGAACTATTATTACCACCATATTCTGAATTAAAAATCAAGCACAAAGATTTCATCAGTGAGACCTCCCAGCCACTCTACACTATGTTAATTTGAATGCTGGAAGATGAAAAGGTCAAGCCCAAAAATGATACATACTGAGTAGCTGTTTAACACAGCAAGAGGCTCTATTTATGAGCTGGATACCAAGATTGCAACCTGAAAACTCTAAGCCACTGGCATTGTAGAAACGAATCTGCCCAAATTTAATTAAAACTATATTTGAAGATACTATGGATAATGAATCAGAGACTAAGACAATTGCCACAGGCTTTTTGTATGTTGAAAATAGAAGAAAGTTATCATTCAAAGAGAGATATTGGACTCAGATGATAATTCTGTAGAGTAAGGTTTTGTCTAATATAAAAAAAAGTCTTTCTTTGATTTCCTGAATGCCTTTCACAAGAATTAGAATAGATGATGTTTTAAGTGCTATTTTTAAAAATCTGTATTCATGTTTTCCAAGTACTTTTTATGGTTTTCAATAGTGGACATATATATTCTGGGGCTTTGATAATAATGAAATTTTAATGCATATTTAACAACTTCTTTTTTTAGGCCGTTACTAACTTACTTTTTATAACTTTCATGGAAGTACTTTTGAAAAGAATAGTGCTACACAACCAACCATAGCTGTCTGGTTAGAATTTACTTTTAGTTGGGAAGTGCAGTAGGTGCAATTCATATATATATATATATATATATATATATATATATATATACACATAAATAATAGAGTATTTAAGTGCAAGCTTTAAAAATTCATTCCCTTGTTGAATTACTTTGTTCCTAGTAATCTAAAACCTTTAATATATACTAAACATTTATTAATGCTTTAAAGAAATTATCAGTCAAACCAAATGTTAACAGAGGTAATGATAGTGATATGCCATTGTACCAATACAAAAACAGAAGACCCATGATAACAAACTTACAATTAACGTCTTTTAAATTGAGGAAGTTGAAAGCACACTGTCTAAAATCAAGAATGAAACAAGGACTCCACTCTCACCACTCATATTCAATATAGTACTCAAATTTTAAACTAGAACAGTCAGGAAATAGGAAGAAACAAAAGGGATATGAATAGGAAAAGAACAATTTGAATGATCTCTATTTTTAAATATTGTCCTTTACATGAAAGAATCAAGAAAAAACACAAGAATACTCTTCAAGCTTTTAAACAAATTCAGTAGAAAGGCAGGATACAAAATAAATTCACAAAAATAAATAGCATTCTTGAGCAGGGCATGGTGGCATATGCCTGTAATCCCAGCACTCAGGAGGCTGAGGATTGTTGCAAGTTCAAGACCAGCCTGTGCTACAAAGTGAGTTAAAGGCCAGCTTGAACTGCATGGTGAGACCCCCCCCAAAAAAAAGGATAGATAAACAAATAAATAACATTCCTGTATACCAATAATGAACCAACGAGAAAAAAATCAGGAAAACAATTTTACTCAGAATACTTGAAAAGTTAAATACCTAGTAATCTGTCTAATCAAGCAGGTCAAATACTTCTATGATGAAAACTATAGACATCTGATGGAAGAGACTAAAGCTGATGTTAGAAAATTGAAAAATAACCACTTTCTGAATAGGTAAAATCAAAATGGTTAAAATGGGCACAACAACAAAACCCACCTATATGTTTGTTGCTTTTTCTGGATTGTTTGTTTTGGCTTGTTTTGGGTTTTGTTGTTGCTGTTGTTGTTTGTCTTTTGTTTTGTTTTGTTTTTGGTTTTGGTTTTTCTGGTACCAGGGATCAAACTTATAACCTGTGCTTGCCCAGCAGGTGCTTGTGCCCTGAGCTAAATCCCTGGCCCCTGTTTATTGTTTTAGGTCTTTTTTTTTTTCTTTGTACTGAGAATCAAACTCAGGACCTTGCACTTACCAGACAGGTGCTTATGCTGCTGAACTGTATCCCTGGCAGCCCACTTATATATTTAGTGCAATACCTGTTAATATTAACCTACTAATACCAGTTAAAATACCAACAATATTCTTCACAGAACTAGAAAATTCAATTCTAAAATTTATATAGAGCCAGAAAAAAACAATGTTGAGCAAAAAGAACAAAGTGGAAGATGTCACTATTCAGAATTTCAAGTTACACTATAAAAATATGGTAACAAGAACAGCACGGTATTGGCATAAAAATGAACATGTGGACTAAAGGAATGGAGGAGAGTATGCAGAAATAATCCCTTGCACATGCAGCTATCTGATTTTCACTAAGGGTACCAAAACCACATAGAGGGGGAAAGATAGCCTCTTTAACAAATGGTGCTGGGAAAACATACTTATATCCCATCACTCTTACCATGTAGTAAATTAAATATAAACAGATCAAATTCCTATATATAAGACCAGAAACTCTGAAACTGATGGAAGGAAAAATAGCATAAACATTTGGAGCATAAGTACAGTAAAGGAATACCTAAATAGATTCCAGTAGCACAATAAATAATATGAAGAATCAGCAAATAAGATTATAACATATGTTTAAAAAATCCCACACATCAAAGGAAACAATCAACAGAGTGACAAAACAACCTACAAAATTGATTGCCAGCTACTCTTCTTATAAAAGACTAAATATTAAATATAAAAAGAATTTAGAAAATTACCTCCTGAAACAAATAACCTAATGAAACATGGGCAATTGAACTGAATAATTTTCTTTTTTTGTTGTTGTTTTTTTGGGATTGAACTCATGACCTTGTACTTGCCAGGCAGGTGCTTATGCCACTGAGCTAAATCCCCGGCCAAACTGAATAGTTTTCAAAGGAGTAAGTACAGAAGAAGTCAAGATGGCCAACCAGTGAGCAACAAAATACAAAGCCTCCCAGGAGAAACAACTCATTTGCCAGAATAAAACACCCTGGAGAGACTCAGACAGAGGGAAATGGATCCTTTGACACAGGAAGAAATTAAAACATAAAAAAGCTCATCAAACACATTGGGACTACAACTGGAACAGCTAAAAATTATGGGACACAGTGTTTTCACTGTGACCCACCAAGTTTGCACCGGCCTGAATTTGTGCCAGCTTGAATCCATGCCTACTGGCAGAGCCAACCCAAATTTGTTCCCACCACCACTCACAGGAATCACAGCAGTGCCAAAGTCAGGGGTTGGTGAGCCCAATGGAGAGGGGAGCCAGGGAAGGGACCTTCATTAATCCACGGTCAGTGCTGGAATGAGACCCACCCCCATGGGAAGGGTGCGACCAAATGGGTGACATGTTGGAATCAGGCAGGAGGAGCCTGAACTGGGAGCAACAGTGACTTCATGTGGTTACTCCCTCCCCAGAACAGATTCATGGGATTTCTTTGAACTGGGCTGTGCCCCTGGCTGGGACCCAATAAGCCATCCCAAATCAATTCCCTGTGCCTAGCACGCACTCACCTGGTGAAGGCACCTGAAGTTTGGCTGGCCTGGTGGGGACGGGCAGGCATAAGCAGCCCCTGCTTACATCTTAGTGACAGGAGCAGGCAGTAGAGGGCAAAGGTCCCTCACCAGTGTGCTTCGGAGGAAACGTGGCAACAGGGACAGGGGCTGGGACCTGCACTGTACACCTGTGTGGAGGAAGCCAGGACCATGACAGGAGAGAGAAGCAGGAGGAGGCCCCCAACCCAGAACCCTGAGAGCACTGATTCAGGAGAGGGAAAAACAAGTGAGACTGAGGGCAGTAAACACACAACATCAGACATGGCTTAAATGGACATTAAGAGATATCTTCAGGACCTTGTAGATGAGCTCAAAACTGAAATATTAAATCAGGTAAAGCAAGATATGAGTAGAGTAATAAAAGAAATGCTCTCAGGAAGCATCTCTCAGGAAGATACAGAAAGAAGAAGGGAGGAACACAAAAAAAGGAGAGAAATATTCAATAAAGAATATAAAGAAAATATAGAATACATAAAGAAGATTCAAAAAGACTACCAGGAAATTAAAAGCTCCATTGAAAACTGGCAAAACTCCTTAAAAGAAACTAAGGATAGACTATCAAAACTTGAAGACAACTTTGCATTGTGTGATCATGAAAGGAAAGATCTCTTAAAAATAATAAGGAAACAGGCAGTAACAATACAAAGGCTAGAAGATGACAAGAGAATCTACAATTTAAGAATAAGAGATGTGAACAATGAAGCAGGAATACATACAGGCAAATTACAAAGGCTCTTCACAGAAATAATTAAGGCAAACTTCCCAAGCATGGGAAAAGAAAATGACATTCAGTTATATGAGGCATACAGAACTCCAGCCACCTATAATCAAAAAAGATCTATACTCAGACATATAGTAATCAAGATGCTAGAAATTCAATATAAAAACAGAATGTTAAAAGCCATCAGAGAAAAGAAACAGATTACCTATAAAGGTAAATCCATCAGGATCAAGCCTGACTTCTCAACACAGACCATCAGATCAAGAAGAGCTTGGAGTGAAGTATTCCAAGCCCTGAAAGAAAATAACCTCCAGCCCAGATTGATGTACCCTGCAAAACAGTCACTAGAAATTAATGGAGAAACAAGATGTTTCCATGACAAAGAGGAACTGGGGGAGTTTGTGACCACCAATCCAACCCTACAGAGAATACTGAAGGACATTCTAGAGAGAGAAAAAAAAATACCAGGATTTTAGGAATAGTGGCAGAAAGGCCTCAATGAGTGGGGCAGGCTGTAGAATGAAGGAGAAAACTAGACAAACAAAGGCAGAAAAATAGCATAGCAGAAATGAGGCAGAGAAAGATGGCTAGACTCTCTAACGTAGATGGCCTTGATACACTATATTGTTAATAGTTCACCAGGATTTAAAACCCACATTACTCACACTACTCTGCTTAGATGTATTATATGTTGCTCCAGTCATTCTACCTGTACTAGATTTGAGGGCACAGACAGTAATTCCGAAAATAGCAGGCTATAGTACGGTAGTCATCCTTAATTTCCTATTAACTTAATCTAAAGCTCTATAAAACCTACACTGTTTTACCATGACTGATCATAATTGAATCTGGTCTGTTAGATCGCTGTTTTGTATTGATAGATTTTATTCAAAGTTGTTATGATTAATAGTATCAAGTCTCAGAGTATAGGCAACTGCACTTAAGATGACAAGATTCACCATAATATGCACTCTGGTTTGATTATTACCTGCCTTTGAAGTTTTATACTGTCTACAATGTTTTATTTTTACTAATATTGTTATGTACTGCTATATTCCATTATACTGCTATATTCAGTTATGCCTGATGATATAGACAATTCTATTAAAGATAATAAGAAACAACCCAGTAAACATTGTAGATCACCTTGTACTGTGGTTTATATGACTTTTTGTTTTCATGTTTTTATAGGAATTTGTTTTGTTTTGTTTTGTCTTGCTATGTTTTTTTTTCCCCTCTAATACAGAAAGGATAGAAATACATGTAGAGACTCATGCATGCCTAGCTGTTTACACTCTCACTGTTTGAATATCTACAACTATTTCTAAGAGGACAATATGTAATTTATCAACTAGTGATTTCTTATTGTTCATCTTTTTTTGAAATTCTGTATTATTTCTACCCTTTACATGCTTTTGTTTTTCTTTAAATAAAAAAAATGAAAAAAAAAAAAGTACAACTGGTCAATACATGAAAAGTTGTTTCTCATCTTTAGCCATGAGGGAATTGCAAATCAAAACAACTCTGAGATTCCATCTCCTCCCAGTCAGAGTAGCTATATATCATCAAGTATACAAAAATAGCAAACACTGAATAAGATATAGGAAAAAGAAACTCTTTTTTATTAGTGACAGGAATGCAAACTAGTAAAAACATTATGGAAAATCAGTAGAGAAATTCATCAAAAAACTAAGAATAGAAATTCTACTTGACCCAGGTATACCTCACCTGATTAAATTCCCAAAAGAATTAGACATTAGCATTCCCATATATACAGCAGTGTCTTTCACAATAGCTAAGCTGTGGGAACAACCTAAATGACTCTCAACAGATGAGTAGATAAAAAATGTGATATAGTCTCACAAGAGGATATTATTCATCCACAAAGAGTAGTGAGATCTAGTTATTCGCAAGAAAATAGATGAATTTTGAGACCACCATGTTAAGTGAACTAACACATAGAAAGGTAAATATCATGCGTTTCTTTTATATTGAAAACCAAACCATAAGTAAAATAAAGGAGATATGGTAGGAAATGAGACACAGTAAGTGAAAATAACTATTTACAAACATATGCTAAATAATAAAAAATAAAATCATATAATAAAAGAACATATAATATGGATAAATTCGTTTGCTATGGCTGCTGTAACAAACTACCTCAAGCGTGCTGGCTGAAGCAACAGACATCTAGACCTGTGGGATTTAGAAATGCACTGTCAAAGCACAGGCAGGTGGGTACCTTCTGAGGCTGTAATGACAGAATCTGCACCAGGCCTCTCTCCTTGGCCTAGGAATAGCCATTTTTATGCTGACATGGTTTTCTTCCTATATAGCCTTCCATCTCCAACTGTTCATTTATTAAAACAATGCTGGTCTTACTCCAGTAGGCTCCATCCTAAAAATCTGACTTTAACTTAACTATCTCTGGAAAAATCCCATCCAGATGAACTTTGAATTCAGCATAAGAGTTTGGATAGCACATAATGTAAAATAAAATAATGTAGTTCTCTACTCTTTCACTTTAAATAGTTGCAAGATCTGTGAACATAAGTATTTAAGCAGATAGTTACTATTATACCTTAAAAATGTGACAGAAAAATAAGTAAAATTTGAAGTATTCTACTATTCCCTTTTATTTTACTTCATAGAGACTTTCTTACATTTCAATTAGAATATTATTCAGTGAATTTCTTTTATATCTTATCCACTTGGCAATTTTTTTCCTATTAGGTATTATAACCATAACACTAGGGAATGCAAATGTTTAAAATGTAAATAACATCAAAGACAAAAAAATAAATGTTTTAGTATATCTGAAAATTTTAGAAATACATTTAAATCAAAGATCTTTTTATATAACAAAGAAACATTTTTTACACATATCCTCTAGATGAAAGCTACAAATTCAAATTTGCAGCAAAAAATCAGCCATATGTTTGCTTTAAAAAATTAACATACACTAACCCAAATGCATGTTAAGTAAAAATCATTCAGTGGCATTAATTAAAGCACAATATAGCAAACCTTGTTTAGGACCATTTCAGTAAATTTAGAGACTGCAGCAACAGGGTCTTTAAGTGGATCAGAGAAGTCATACAACATGAGCAAACAATAATTTATAATCAAGAAGTAGGGTGGGAGCCAGGGGACAGAAAATTTTTAAGAAGAATTATCAATGTTAAGGAAAATTCTTGCTAAACTAATCCAATTAATGTGGCTCAAGATAAGCCAAAGTGATTACATGTCATCTACGCACTTGAAGGAAAATTGGGAACTTAATCAGATGCAAGTCTCATCAGATATCAAGAATATCTGCCAAAATAACTCTAAAAAAACTTCACTAAAACTAGCTTTTACAAGAGAATTGCATAGATGGGCCTAGAAGAAGGTTCACAAGCATGTTTAAAGTATCATCAAAGAATCTTTGTCACTGGTCTCAGAGCTGTGATAAAATGGATAAATAGAAGGAAATGGTACAGGTTTGCTTACATGCTATAACAATCCTTGTAAATTTCATGGGAATTATATTGTGATTTTTGGAAACTTCCCTTTATTTAACTTTTATGTTTTACATGGTTTGTAAATCCCATTTTTGAATCAACATTTGAAAACAGTTCAGTGCATTTTTTTATTGTTTCAGAGTTTGTGAGTTGATAATGTTCAGTTCCTGACTCCTTCGCCTACTAGGAACCACAGCAAGTCACTTAACCTTTCTGTGTGTCAGTTACATCTTGGGTCAAATTGAATAAAAATCACCTTTTTCTGAACTTTACTCCAAAGATGAATCAGTGTCCACTTTTATTATGAACTAAACACTTTCAAAAAATTTCTTATATATGTAATTTGTTATTTTGTTTCTCTTTTCTACTGTACAGAAAACATACAAAATTAGATTGTGGTAGTAACAAGCTACAGACCTTTCACAAGAATTTAACTTTAGATATAGCCTTGAGGATGTATTTCTGACAATAACAAAAAAATAGCACAAAATGATAAGAATTATATACCCTTAGGGAAAAGGTTCTTTATATAAGATTTAATTTTTGAAAGAAAACAGCTATAAACCAGAAAAGAAACTCTTTTATTACAGCTCAAGTGCCAACAATATGTAGTATGAAACAAGGTCAAGTTTTCTCTTAAAGATAAAATATAGGCTATGAATTCTGAAGTTTATTGAAAAGATAAGAAACTTGCCAAAAAGAGGTTTTATACCTCCCATGTAAATATCACTTGTTTTATTTTAAACTTACTCTGTTGCAGCTGCTATGAATGTCAAAGACATGACATGAATGTAAAGACCCTTAATGCTTTAAAAACATAAGATCCAGGCTGGATAGAATCAGAGAACTTGATCAAACTTTTGATACTCAGTGATGCTTATGGTAGAAATGCTATTTAAATTTAAAATCACAGGCATTTATTTTAGAACACTGAGTGAAAATGAAGTAAGATTATGACAAAATTTAAGATAGCAGTAAGTCAGTCTAAGAGGGAGGCAAGCAATGTTTCCATCTTGAATTGCAAAATAAGTTGAATTAAAAATTCAAAATAAAATCATCTCAATTCTCATAGACAAAGAGTGAGAAAACAACAAAATTTTGGGTTTCTTTGTACTTCCTTCTCACTTAAGTCTTGACACTAACATACTCTAAATAGAACAGAAAATGCAATCACATTATGGCTAGCACAGCCACTGTTTTCAAGTTCAATGATATTTATTAATTTGTTTATGAAAATCCCAGATGTTTTGGGCTTCTGATATGTAATAAATATAAACAACATTGGGAGATGAGAAGGAAGGAGGGAAGGCCAGGAGAGAAGAAGTAAAAGGGATCAAGATTTGAAATATATAGCTACCAACACTCCATGATGGATATGTTTATTATATATTGTAAACATACATCATTGCAATTTTGAAATATAAAATAAAGCATAGACTTGTGGTCTTTTACAGGTAGACTTGTGGAATAAATTGAATTTCTTTAATTAAGAAAAAAAGACTTTAGCTCTTTTTCACTTATATTTGAGCCAATAAAGCACCTTGATTTTATACTGTGCACTTTAGCAGAACAATCTCATGGTCAAAATGATTGGCAACATGGCTACATAAAAGTTAGTAGGCAGGAGCTTAGCTAATGTTTTTAATTTATAAATTACTGAGTGGATGTTGGAGACATGCTGCAATATCTGTCATCCTATTGATTATCTTGTTAATTTATATGAATTTATTACTGTAGATGATTTGTATTAATTAATACTGTCACAAACATTATTATGATTCATGTCAATTTATTTCATTCCTTATATGTTGTTAATACTTGTAATCTGAAAAGTAAATGGTTCTCTTACATGTGGATGCTGGTTTTGGTTGCTGACATAGTTCATTCTCATTTTACCATTTCTTCCTGGTGACTGTTTGAGTAAGTTTTCTTTTAATACAAAAAACTATCTGGTGTAATTAATTTTATAAAGAAACAGTTTATTTTGGCTCACAGTTTTGGCAGTTTCAGATCCTAATCAGTTGGCCCTGCTGCTTTGGATCTGTGGGGAGGCAACATATGGTGCCAGGGGCACATAGTGGAACCAAATTATTCATCCCATGGTGAGGCAGAGAACAAAAGTGAAAGAAAAAAGATGCCGGAGTCACACAATGACTTAAAGGCACACAAACAATGAGCAAAAACCCTCCCACAAGGCCTTCTCTAAAGCACCCCTACCAATATGCCAACCTGGAACAAAAACTTATGGGCCTTCAGGGGACATTTAAGATTACTACAGTCATGATGATTTTGATTGAAAGTCAGCCACAAGAAGAATAACATTCTGCCATTTGCAGCAAAACATACGCATTTGAAGAACTTTATGTTAAGGAAAATAAGCCAAGTTCTTCTCTCATGTGGAAGCTAAACAACAGTTCTACTGAATATAGAATAGTATTTAGTGAGATTGGGAAGAGTGTATGTGTGCATGTGTGTGTGTCTGCAGGTGTGTGTAAAAATAGTGCATGCCAAATGCATTTGTGGAAATATCACATTGAATTCCATTAATATTAACATTTAATATCTATTAATCAAAGATTACAAATAATAAGAAAATGACCAACTAATAACTCATTTATATGATGTGGAGTTTTATAGGCACTCCAATATGTCCTAATAATCTATGAAAAGAATGCAGTTTTACCAAAGAAAGTTATCCTGATAATCTTGAATACCCAAGTGTCCACCAGTGTTTCATCTCCCATCTTTTGTTTTGTTTTGTTTTGTTTGCAAAGGGAATCAAACTCAGGACCTTGTGCTTTCCTTGTGCTTGTGCCTACTGAGCCACTGAGCTATTACCCCTAACCCCCACCAGTGTTTTACAGGGATGGGCTACCCCATTCATTCCACCTGGCCACCATTCCTGGCACCATCTACATATCCATCCTTCTGTTCATACAATAAGTGCCTCCGCTTTTTTTTTCTATTCTTTGGTCAGTATGTGCATATTAGCATTGACTTTAGAATGTAAACAATGAAGAACGAACCCTTTTTATAACAAAAAAAATGATGCTGGTAAAAGCCCAAGGGCAAATTATATACCAAAAGATGAAAAAGTGACTTTGGAAGTCACAATTCTTTTTGACTAGTAACATTTTGAAAAAAAAATAGGACAGGAGAGTCATTAATTTGAAAAGAAACCAAATTCAGTCTTTATAAAGTTTCTAGTAGGTGTCCATCTATTTATCACATAGCTTTTGATCCTAAGGATTCTTTTCTTTTTCTTTTGCATAGAAATCTTTCTACAAAAGAATTTCTGCAAAAGAATTCAGTTCAATATCCTTAGACAATCATTGCTAATTTCTCCAGTGGGCTATTGTCATCTCTCAAAGGCCTCAGAAACTGATAGATGTGTCAAGTGGTGCTGATTCCCATAGATTTCTTTTTCATTCCATGAGAATGGATCCAGTAATAGCTTGCAGGGCTATAATTAGAATTTTAAGCTAAACTGTTCTTAAAGTATCTTGCAGGTGTTTAGGCCTCTTCCCTTTCCATCTCTCTCAAGGACCAGTTGCAAAAGCAGAAGAGACATAACATTGTTCTTTAATCCTCCAATGATATTTTATAATCCACTTGGATCCAAGGAATGAACTTGGATAAATTAGATCCTGGCTTCCTGGTGTTATTTTATCTCATACTTAGATTTCCTGTCTCTGAAAGTATGCCTCGTCCTTATAGAGCCATCAGTGACTTCATAGCGATTTCTAAATTGAAATTTTACATGGATGTAGTAACAACTACATTTATATTCCCTTGCACGCTTTTCCTTAGCCTCCTGATGAAGTATCTTGTACCAATGGAGTTCTAAGTATATCCATAATTTTTTCATAGTTCTTCATGCTAGATATGCAAACTAAAATCTCTAAACTATCTGAGATTACATACAAATTATCTTTCAAAAAATGGTACCAATAGCAAGGAAGACATATGACAACTCATATTCTCTAGAGTAGCACGCTGGGAGTCTTTGTAAGTAATCCCTGTGCTGACTGATGTCAGAACTTGTAAGTTTTCTTAATATTTGTGAGAAATATGTTAAAATTAGAAGAGTAAAAAGTCAAATCTGAATATATTTATTAAATCCAAACAGTAACAATTAACTGGACATGACAACTTGATTCAACAAATAGAGACTTTTGAATTAAAGAAATCTGAATTTTTTTTATTACTCACTCTCAATATTCTTAATTCCTAGTGTTACATGATTTTAAAAAAAAGCATCTGACTCCAGGTATTGCTGTGGAGAATTACATGAAAAAAACTGATATACATAGACCCATATCCAAAATACAATGGCTAATTAATGTAAATGTTTTGCAGTGCATCAAAACTATCTGACATAAGCATAGAGAAAAATTACTCTCAAGTAAATTATTTAAGTGATTTAGAGCAGCAGATGGTAGGGGGAAGGGCCTGGGTAGAAAATGTATTGAAGTCAATATTCACCCTATGTTACCAACAAGTGAATTCTCATTCACAAAGAAAGTTCCATTACTGACCAAGGGTTCCAACAGTTTAAGAATTGGGAGATAGATACAGATATACATAGATGCACACACACACACACACACACACACACACACACACCACAGTATTTAAAACTTTCTCCAGTCTTTCCCACTTCAGTCAGCTTACTTCCTCACAGAGAAGCCATGTTTCTTCTACGGTTTGATTCCATAGCATCTGAAACTACTCTCACCTCCTGTCCAGTGTTTCGTGTTCTTCTACTGGTGAAAATGGTCCATTTTCTTTAATTATCCAGACAATACTCATACTGTTACTACAAATCAAATTTAAACTGCTTAATAAAATTTTCTCCTAAATCCTAAAGACTGAACTCATCTCCACTTCTCTGAATTTTTATTGTATTCAATTACTATGTAAGTTAGTACTTTGCTGTCTTTTTACTCTAGTTATTTTTCATGTATCACTTTGTCTTCCTGACTGCAAGAAACAAAACATTCTACCTATTTTGCTTATTACAAAGCACTGAATTTAAGATATTCAGTTATCCAATAAATTCTTAGTAAATTGTTTATTCCCTGCTGTATTTTAACAAATCTTTAGATAAATAGCACTGAGTATATTACTGCTAATAATAATGTATTGTACATAATGTTTTTGCAATGCAAATAAAATATCAAAAATACCAGGATATCATTCATGTAATAGCTTTATGACCTAGAAATAAATGTGTTAAGATCTCCAGTGGGCTATAACTACAGAAAAGATTCAAATGCAAATATCCTCAACATTTAATAGCTTGAAATAGCTCATGGCTTTCTATGTTCTATATCAAGTTAAACACTTTGCTTAGTTCATTTTACCAAAGACAGACAAATTATTCAGAGATAATGATTCACAAACTTCACTAAATTAAAAGCTATTTTTCTTGTGGGCTATAAATAGGAGTAATATGTTAACAAAAGAAATGAATCTATTGAAGTTGGAACCACAGAAAGTAATTGTTGAATAATAACTTCTTACCCTATAAATTGTTACCCTGCAATAATTTGAGCATATGCCATGCACAATAGTGTAGTATTACTTCAAATGAATTACATTACTTTCCCTCAAGAATTTGCAATAATGTCCAATAATAAATACTAACCTGTAGGGCAAGTACAAATGGAGGTGGAATGTAACTCAGTATTTTACAACCGAACTCCACAGGCTAAATTGATCTATGCTGATTGCTTTTGCCTGTACAATTTGTTTCTGCAGAAAACAGCATAAACTCCAACCCTACTCCCCCCAACACACCAACCTCAATTGACTTCTCTGTTTATGTTGCCTATTATTAGACACTAAAAAACGAAAGTTTGATTCAACCAACACTTCAACCTGTAGTACAAGCATCTTCTAAAATTAAAGCAACTTATTGAAAGAACTTATTAATATTCTATATAATTAAAGGCACTGTGATAACATAGATTTTCATGTTGCAGCACTTAAACTTTTTCTTTGAATAACATTTTTATAGTTATAAGTAGTATAGCCAACAAAAGTGAATATTATTACTCTACCAAGAAACCTTGATAGAAAAGTTAGACTTTCATTTTTCAAAATATGGGCTCACTTAAAAATGTGTATCGCTGATATATAAATGATTGGTGATTGATAAATGGTTAGTTATTTCTACAATTTGATAGCAATGCTATCCTAAAGACCTTTCATGGTTTATTTCAATTCTTGGGAGAAACTATAATTTCAACATTTCTACTAAACTAAACCAAAACACAAATCTTAATAATTATTCCCCTTATCAGTCATTATTGTTATATAATCATACAATCTTATAACATGATTAATTTTTGTTCTTTGGTGCACAAAGACTTGAAACATTTCTTCAAAGTATACACAGACTGACTGCCTACTGCCTTCCTCTGCAATGTAGCCGTTGAACTCATTCTACTTGGAATTGAACATGGAAGCAAGAGGTGGTGGGCACACCTGCATTCCCAGCACTTGGGAGGCAGTCACTGGGCTACAAAGTCAGTTTAAGGCCAACCTTGAACTACACAGCAAGGCCCTACTTCAAAAAACAACAAACAACAAACAAACCAAAGAAGAAAAAGAATTGAACTTGGGACTGATTATCAGGAAAGAACATCTAAGACGAGAGAAAACTCCAAACTGAAGTCCCAAACTGTTAATATCTTTACAAAGTTATCTTACTGTGTTACTTCCTTTTTTCTTTTCACATATCTCCCTACTTTCAAATGCCTTCAAGCCTCTAGAATCCAAGCACTATCTCATTTATTATAACAACAATAGGGTTTAACATGTAGGTTTTTATGTAAGAATCCGTTCCTACATTTCAAAAACTGAATGAGTGATTTGCACATCAACAATGGAGATCATCATTATTCATTGTATGTGGACAATGTATTGCTTTTTGCCCTGTGAACCACTCTGAAGTCCTAACATTTTAACAGAGTCAACTTTTATTTCTCACCCACAGTGAAATCCACTATGGGTGCTTCTGGCTACCGGTGGGTGTAGCGCACTCTTCTATCTTCACCCTTGGCCCCGGATTTAGACTGAAGTGTTGGCACATGATCTTTAACTCCTGTGGTAACATTCTATGACTTTTGTACTATTAGTATGGAGTCAAATCTCCTTAGTGTCTCCCACGAAGTGCTGAGAATCCGGCTTTGCAGTACGTCCCTTGAATATATATTCTAAAACACCCCTCACATTCTTTGTACCAACCACACTGAATTAGTAAAGCTTTGCAGAAATCATTATACCCTAGAGATATAAAAATATGTATTTCCCTTACTCAGGATTTTCAACTGTAGAAATTTTTCTGAGCCAATAAAGGTTGCTTTAGAAAATAAGCACATATAAAAATTTTCTTTTTCTCAAATTTCACAATAGTATATGCTTGTGATACAAAATAATTATATTCAACTGGTTGGATACTTATCATTTGGGTTATTTTTACTTCTCCTTCTTTCCTTCCCTCCTGTCTCACTCCCTCTGATCCTCCTGCCATCTCCACAGGTTCTCTCTCCCTCTTTCCTACCAACTCTCTTTTATTATGCATTTTAAATCATTTATACTTTGAATTGTTTATGTTAAAGAAACTGTATGCATTTGATTTATTTCACTTAGCATTATGATTAAGATACAATCATTTTCCTACAAATCCCTCAAATTTATCCTTCTTAATGGCTGAGTAGGACTTCACCATGCATAATACACACACCACATTCTTTCTCTTGACGAGCATAATTCAGCCATTGTAATTATGCTTCTATAAACATGGAAATGCATGCATTACTGTCATATCATGAGTTTAGCTGTTCTTTAAATTTCTTCCCAGAAGAAATATGCATAAGTCAAATGGAATTTCTATGTTCAGCTTTTTTTTTAAAGAGAAAAAAATAAACAGGAAAAAGGTAGAAATATTACAGAATTTCAAGAAAAAAAGATAAACAGTAAGAAATCACTAGCTGATACATTACATATTGTTCTTTTAGAAATAGTTATTCAAGTTACAGAATTAAAGCATGCAAAGTAGACACTCAAGCAGTGAGAGTGCAAACAGATCTGTTCAACAATCCAACAAGAACCTAGAAATATGGTCATCAATCCCACACATCTAAACATACATGCAGCCATATCTTTTATAGAGCTTCCTATTTCCTCTTTTTTTTACAATAGCAATTATACATTTTTAAATTTTTATTTAAAGAGAAGAGAAAAAAAAGCAAAACAGAAAAATATGTTCAGCTTTTTGTAGAATCTCCCTACTGATTTCCATAGCAGTTGTACTAGTTTACATTCTCAACAGCATTGCAGAAATGTTCCTTTTCCTCCACAACCTTGACAACGTTTGTTCTTTAGTCTTTGGTGAAAGTCATTTCTACCTGAGTAGTAGTATTTACTATAACACAAATTAAAAACATTTTTCAAATGCAGATACATAAAATAATGTGGTATATAATATAATAAAGTGATAATTCAATAAATATGTAGTGATCTATGGTGTGTGTTTTTTTGGTGTTTTGTTTTGTTTTCTGTACTGAAACAGGGAAATATGGAATTTTTTCTTTTTCTTTTCCAGTGTTGGCCTTTTCAGCTGTGTAACTAACTTGAAAGCTTTTCTCTGCTTCATAAAATTTGCCAGGTGCTACAGGATTCTTGGTATAGTATTCAGAGCCACAGTAGCAGGCAATGAGGTCACACAGACTTCTGCTTTATCCCCTCCTATGTTCACTCTCGGACTTGGGCCATGGGAAGGAAATGTATATAAGAACACTTATAAATCATATCTATATTTTGATGTGCCACAATTCTTCCCAAAATGATGGAAAGCTATCTATCACTTTAGCATGTTTGGTAGAAATTGTGAAATATAAAAAGAAAAAAAGGATAATATCCCAAAATATTAAATTTTAAAAGCATTGTCATATAGAATTAAATAAATATTCACTATTACTTTTGATATTCACATAGCACAATTAAAAATTAACTGTAACTGCTGTGAAATTTACTTTGATGAATATATTATTTTGGAGCAAATTTTCTGATGCCCCCTATTAAATAGTCACATTTTCCTTCCATATGAAGTGTCAAGCTTAACATATGTTAAATAATACCTACACAAAGGATTGTACGTGTATCTCAAATTTCAAGTTTGCTTTGTTTCATTTATTTCTACATCATCTCCATATGCTGCTAATTAGTTATTTTTAATTATATGATTTTCTCTTAATTATTTTAAATCAACCTAATTACATAGAATATGGCAAATATTTTTAATGCTGATAACAAACCTAAATGTTTTATCTGTAAGAATATTAAAATGACTGTTTTCCTGAAAAAGGATTTTAGATATGCTATGTTATCTCCTTTATGAATACTACTGATGTTCTTTCTCTTTGGTTTATAGAAATCTTTATTCCTAGTAATACTATAATTTATATAATATCACTGAGGTTACAGGAAAAGTTGTTTACAGGCCGAGACTTTTATGCATCCATTCTTGACAAATTTCACTCTCATTTCATATCACCATGGATCCTCTGTGACAGCTCTTCTGAAACCCTGCCAAGAGTAATCTCTCATTTACAAGTAGCTAATTCTGCATAACTTCAGTTGCCTGAGATTGCCAAAGTTCTAAAGTGTAATTCTTACTCATTCAGACTGGCCTGAAACTTTCACCATGAAACTAAGCTTGAGGGCCTTGAGAGGTCATAGCCAGATTGGTCAACTAAAATACAATAACTCACTTACAGAGTCAGCTTCCCAAAACCACCAGGACTAAAATTTTGGGACACGTTTTGGGTTTTAAGGCAGCACTGTTATGCCTCTGCCACACTGGGCATTATCTGCCAGGTACCGGAACATCTTTGCAGACATGCTAAAACCACTTTAAAATGTGAACTTCCCACATTTTCTATTTGACAGAACATCCATCCTTTACTTTGTATACACTGAGCCAAAAAATTTGAGTGGCTCTTATTTTTTTCAACCTAGTTTATAATCACTCCCTTAGTAAAGTACTAAGTAAACTATTGTAATTCAGCCAGTCAATAACTATAACAAAAGAACAGATGCAGCAGCATTTAGAATAGCGCTCGATATTTTAGTTGCATTTATTACTTCACTTGTTCTCCACCTTGCTCCAAAATACCTGGCACTGAGAGGCCTACATTGAGTGCATTTTGTCAAGCAATAGATTGTATTTTTCAACAGATATTAACTCTATTGGAGACTGATTCCTTGTGTTACTTGTTTCAGCAGGAATCGCATACTTTAGTTCTATAAATCTGAATCTTAAGCCTTTTATTGGCATTAACACAAGACCTCAGGCAGTTTTGCAACCAACAGAGGGAATTTTGACACTTTTTTTCTGTTTTGTTTTTTGACCCAGGGTCTCACTGTGTAGTTCAGGCTGGCCTTAAACTCACTACATAGCCCAGGTTGCCCTTGAACTCATAGCAATCCTCCTGCCTCTGATCCCTAGTGTTGCAGTTACAGGCAGGACCACCACCACACATGGCTAACACATTATTTTCTGCAACTCGCCCTATGACTCACTAGATTCCCTTCTTAGAGTTTTAATTTTCACATATCTCTAATATAAAGTATTTAAATTTTCACATATTTCTACTTTAAAGTACTTTCTACTAAAAAGTATTTTCTCTTTAATACCCAATCTGTTTGTCAAATCATCATGGATCACACAGTGTACTCCTAGAAAAATAAAATGAGTAGCAGACACATCTTAAAGATTTTTGGTAAATAATTCCCTTATATGACTATGTGAGGAGGCATATCTGAAACCTAAAAGCAGGAAGGACAAGTTGGAACTCTCATGTATGACTGAGGCTGCCACCGAAAGACAGAACTTCTAGGAAGCCATAGTTCTGCCATTAGAATCTTTCAGAGCATTGAAGTAATCTTGCCATGATTATTAGGACAACCTTCCTTATTCACAAACTCTAATCACATTTATCAAACAACTTCAAGGCAAGACCAAGATCAATGAACAACTTGCATTTTTAGGCTAGCCAAGCTGGCACATAAAATATGTGCTGATACATTCAAATGGAATGAATAAATAAATGATATTTTAAATAAACCCTATTCACTAGCTAACCTACCTTTAAAAGTGCAGAGTATAAGGCTTTATAGTAGTGAAGCCAGAATAATTTAGAGAAATTAAATATTAACAGCTCAAATCCAACCAAAGGAATGTCAGTTTCTCCTGCAAAGAAATTTCTGCCTTATACCAAAATGATCAACTCATTATCTTCCAAATGTGACCCACATACTATACCCCAGAACTTTCCTTGGGGCCACATCTCCACAGGAACAGCCTCTTTGACTATGCATTCTAAATAACAGCTTTCCTTGAAAGCTCAACTGAAGTATCATTTGCAGAGTAAAGCTGGCTTATAGGGAAATTTGCAGTAAACTTCCAGAGTAGATGAGGCAGAGGCTTGCTTGTGTCACTTAATTGGCTTAAGAGTTGTCCAGTTGACTATTGAAGCACACTTCTGAATATGTTCAGATGGATCATGGAGGCATGACCTTAAGTCCTATGTCTGGTACCTCATCCCTTTCTCTGTGGCACTGTTCTTCTCCCTCTACTTCCAAGTTGTCATGAACTGAGCAGATTTGCTCCAATATGTTTTTATGCCATGGTATTCCTGCCTCAAAGCCAGTCAACTATATACTAAATCCCCTGAAACTATGAGCTAAATCTCTCCTTTAAATTGTGAGTGTCAAATATTGTGCACAAACAATGGTAAAGCTGACTGTTAGAGTTTAAGGGTTTCAGCACAAATTTGGCAATTCTCATTTGTTCATCCTTAGAACTATCTTCCCAGGTAGACTAGAGACCCAGTGAGAGCATATGCACTCCCTACATATGTTGTGCAGGCATCCAAAGTGATTCTCAGTACACTGCTCCTAACAGACAAAGAACATGGTTCCATACACTACTCTAATTTTACTCAAAGACTATGGTAAAATGATCGTAAATAAGTAAAGAGGTGAATTCATTCCTAGTAGTCTTTGCAGCTGCCTCTTGATGTGCAGCTGAGTCTGTTTGGTTAGGTTATTTAACCAAACAGTTTTAAAACTGGCTAGTAGGAAAGTAACAATAATCGACACACTGCATATTTTTATATTCACACTATTTGTTCAGAGTGCAAGATACAGGCATGAAACATTGCCCAGAAAGTTACCAGCACAAAACTTTCCCCTCAATGAACCAAGAGAAACCAGCTGTATAACTATCTTAGCTGTCATGTGTGTGTGTGTGTGTGTTAGTGTGTGTATTTATATATTACATTTTCTTTATTGGTTCCTTTGTTCCTTCCTCCCCATCTCACTATATATGACCACCTCTCCAAGGAGCCATACTAATGCTTCTGCAGAAATGCATTATCTTCAACTTTTTCTCAGCATTCTTAATTTGGTAGCGCTGCGAGACATTATGCTTCAGCATAACTTGTAATAACATGATCCAGCTAGTATCCTGTCTCCTGAGGATGCTAAGCACTTCTCCAGAGACATGTTAATTCCTGATAATCTTGGGAGTTCCTTGTAATCATAGGATTAAAGAGTAGATCTCTAAAGTCATTAAAAATAGCACTTGGCATTTCCATTTTTTTTTAGTTTTATTTTTCTGTTCAGTGATTTTCATCAAACAATACTCTTAATTGAAGTATTTTGGGTTCAAGAACATTAAAGCAAGAAAATATTATTTATATCAGTCTTATTGCTTCTGCCATAGCATATGAGCCTTCCCTGTGGTCTGTTTTTTCAACAGTCAGTTGCTATTGAATATTATAAATGTCAGATGGTTTCCTAGAGAAATTTAAACCAATATTATAAGTATATTTAACTTTGCAAATTAGACTCAATATATTATAAATAGATGTTTTTCTCAATAAACTCTATTAAAAATATGATCACCACTTACAACACATTTTTCCCATTGGATACCCAAAGCTTATCCTTCTACTTAGTAACTCTATGAAAAATTTGCATTTATAGATTTCATCTACTGAACATTTATATGAAGAATTGCCAACTGCATATGTTTGAAAGATGAATAAATAAATTAAATGCATGCTTTTCCTTTTCTCTACCTACCAAAAAAAATAGAATAAAGCTAATAATTGCTTATTTTTGTAACATGCAGAAAATACCACAGGGGATGTCACATTACATTCTCTTATTGCCCATTTCCTTTTTGCTAAAATAAACTGAAAAAAAGAATTCTAGCCCTTCTTTAACATAGTGTGGATAAACTCCACCAGAAATTGGGCAATTAAAATTGAATACAAGTATAAAGAAAATTACTTATTTTTAAATGGTTTGTTAAAATAAAGACTAGCATTAAAGATTCTACCAGAGAGCTGACCCTGTCTATCCTTCCAAAAATCTCAGATCTTGTTTCATTTCTACAACAATTGAATAAAAATTATAGAGCACTTAAAAATATATGTTCTGATGATGAGAGAAGATAGAGAAAACAAGAGAATGTTTCCTTGCCTATCAAGGGGAAGGCAATGGCCACATTTTGCATATAAAACTTTGAAACTAATTACATTAAGGCCATATTCAGTAATATCATGTAATGATTTTTCCAAGATACTTATAAGTAACTTTAATATATACCTTTTAACCCTCACCTCATGTTCCATTATCCATAATTATTCTGGTTTCTTATACACTTTTTAAATTACAATGATTAATCATACACATTTCATAATTAAATTGTGGAAAATGATTAATCTTCATTGCATTGTTGTTTAATTACACTACATATTTCATTTTAACTATAAAACAGAAAGTGTTTTAGTTCATAGTCAAATTGCACTGTTGTATGGGTAATTGGCCTAGATTTTATTATTGTTAAAGAAAATAAAGTCCAGGTTAAATGACTTATCCAAGGAGAGATAAGAATATTCCTGTCCTTCGTCTAAACAGGTTTAGGACACAAGACTTTCTACCATTTCTTACAAAACTAAGACAAAGAAAAATCCAATTTTTTTCTTCTAATGAATAAGATGATTATTCTTCATAAAGTTGGACTTTTTCTATAATTGTTAAGATTCATATAGAAATACCATAAGGTAAGGCCCACCCACTAATTTTATCAGCAGCGTTAAGCCTTTTCGGATGCAGATCACAGTGCCAGCTTCTGACCTCAGACGGTTCCACCGCACCTGGAATATCTCCTTTAAGTCTTGTTCTAAAGTGCCTTCCGTTTGTGATGTCAGAGATCTGTATCCAGGGCAGAAATGTTCCAATTTTTCGGCTCAATACTTCCCATGCACAATAAAATATGGAGAAAGAAGGAAATAAAAGGAAAAAATGGTGAAAATGACTTAAATCACAAAGTAAATTTTTTCTGCTCTTTATGAAATTAGTTAAAATTCCTTCCTGCACAAAGTGTACCTTATTTATATTCACTGGCAGGTATTTTGTTTACTGTAAAACTTAAGCCTCGTGCCTTAAAGCAGAAAACTGACACAGGAAACAAATGAACAATAATAACAAAACAGGTTTCCATTTTAATCTCGTGTAAAAAATAACATAACTTTTTAAGTCATTACATTAGATAATGTTCCTGTTCAACCCAATTTAATCAGGAAAAAAATAATGCAGATCCTATAAAATATTTGGAGAAAAGAGTTTGCAGGACCTCTCAGGATGCTGTTGTTTGTAGACAGAAGACCTAGATTATTTAGCTCACACAATATCCATGAAATGAGTAGAAAACATTTCTAAATGTACACTTGAAAGTTGTTAGGAGCCCTGCGTGATGCCACATGTCTATAATTCAAGTATTCTGGAAGGCTGAGACAGGAAGATAGCAAGTAATACTAATAAATATATAAGAAAGTGACAGAGATAAAGAGAAAAGAAGATCCTAGGAAGCAGAAATAGATGCTAGGCAGAAAAATAAATAAATAAATGAATATATACTACAGAGTTTAACATACTGAAATTTTAAAAATTATTTTGAATTCTGGAAAAGCTTAGTTCAAAAATTTTAAATTTATGTTTGTATTCTTGTGTGTGTGGCCACACGTGCATGCTTGTGTGTATGCATGTGTGTGTGTGTGTGTGTGTGTGTGTATTTGCCTGCAACTGTTTTACTGGTAATAATGTCAAATGACAAGTTCTCTTCTTTAAAACTAAGATAAAAACCATTATTATACACAGCCTCCCTAAGTTCTTGACTGTACAAGAGACCCCAGAAATAATCCTTCTATCTGATGCTGCTGGATCCAGCATTTAACTGCAGATACCATGGTTACAATGCCAAGTGTTAGGCATGAAATTGCAGGCTTTAAAGTGCAGCGAATTTAATACATTGCCTTCTTAGAACACTCAGCCACATCTACACCAGATCACATATTTGTTCATGAGGAAATGGTTGTCGGCAAGATAAGGTGATATAGACCATTAATTATAGATGGAAGTCAGGAGATAAGGAGAAAGGAGATTATTTATATGACCTGATTCCTTACCAGATTGATGCACAGTACAAGAGCCAATAAAACTGTTTTAATAACTTTGAACCCAAGTGGTAATTTACATTTTATTAGGTGGAAGAGATTTGAAATTGTTGCAGAAGATTAAAAAGAAGGAAAATAAAGAGAAAAAGAGACTAAAGCTTGAATCAGAAATGAGATTCATGATTTTCCTTTTGATCCACAGAATAGCAACTGTCTGTACTGTATTATAACTTTATATGATTTCATATCAGTTTGTCTGAAAATTGACTGTTTAAATGCGATGATACTAAAAAATGGTACCTAAGAAAGAAAGCTTACTGTTTTTTCACATTACTGTTTCCTGCAGCATTTTACTAATGAGATACACAATAAAATTATATCACTCATGCATTATTTAACATCATATTCCCTGGATTTCCATCTCCTGATTTTCAATGAAACACATGCTGGAAAACAGAACAGCTCCAGGCGTACTAGGTTTTGCATATAAATCACCTATATAGTTTATAGAATGTTATTTTAAATAAAATATCCAATTTCCTGGCCTCAATTATATGTTAACAAGAATATGTATTTTAATGTAATTATAACTTCATTTACATTTTGCAATATATCATTTGCTCACTGAGGTAATTTTTACTGAGTGTCTACTGGTACAAGGTACCATGAAGGGGTGTATAATTTCTTCATTTTAATTAAGGAATAATTACTCCTACAATATTCCACTCCTTTTCCAGGCACTTGACAGAAACACTGTGAGAGATTATTGACATACAAAGAAACATTTATACAGATAAGATATATATTCTTCATGAAGAACAACCTAGGCTTTAATATTTGAGTGGGAGAGCTAAATATACATATAATTCTATAGGCAGCTTTATACAGCTCGGTGCTGGATCTAGTGTCTACAGGCTCAAGGAAATAATTTTCCTGTATTTCTTTTCAAATTCATGTACAGGATGATAAATTGATAATGGTGGCACTATTTATACCCAGAAATTGTTAAATGCAATTTAACAATTTTTGTTTTGTTTTGCTTTGTTTAGATGCTATTCTCAGACAGAGAAAGGTGTAAACATTTATCAGCCCACCACTGGATTTATTCAATGTTTTTATGAAATTATCTCCACAAATAAAATGGAGTCTTCAAGAAACAAGTTTTTGTGAAAGATTTTAACTGTTAAAATAAAATTAAAATAATATTCATAAATTATATCACATTGATTTAAAATGATCTAACACTTTTGAAAATTAAATAGTGAGGGATTAAAGAGCAAATAGAACAAAATTGGTAAAAATATTAATATTTTACAATTAGGATATTTTATAGATTTATATTGTATTTTTAAAATTGAAGACATTTTCCATAAAATGACATTTAAAAATACAAAGCAAAATGCATGCATGTATAAATTAACATACATAGACAAATTTTCATTATAAATACCATATTGTTAAAGCTAGAGATGATATATATAGAGAGAAAAGATATTCTGCATAAATCATTCAATAAGCTTCTCAGTACTCTGTATGTTTTACAGTGAAGTTATAGCTTAAAGTTTAACTATGTTATTTACAGTTCAAGTGGGGCATAAAAGAATACTGAACCAAATATTCTTCTTATGTAAATTTAAATAAATAAAATTGGCCTGTGTTCAGTGGCATGAGCCATAACCCTGCATAGTTAAACCCATCCAGCCATGCAACCTCAGCACCTTGCTCAGAACCTGGTAGGGCCCCACCCAGCAACCCCAAGCAGCTGTGGAGCTTTGGTGTGCCATGTGGCATGAGCTGACTGCCAGCATAGCATATTCCATGTAGCTGTTTAGCCTTGGTACGCCTCTCAGAACCTGGTAGAGTCCTGCTGAGCAATCTCAAGCAACCAGGGAGCTTCACAGTACCATGTTGGATGTTCTCAAGACCCGCATTTGAGGAGCCTATGAGTGTCACTAGGGAATTGATAAGGCCTGACTCATGAGCTCCACACAACTAAGGAAACTCCCTGCAGTACAGACAGATATACTTAACCCAGCAAGCAACTGAGACCTTGCATTCAGATTCTCCAGGGGAATGCAGGAAAATGACAAAATGAAAGAGTAAAATGTAATCTCAAAACTCCAGCCTATCCCAAACAAACTAGGAGTCATGGACATCGAGGAAAATGTAAGCCATACACTTGAAACTTCTGAAATGATAGCAACTGAAGAAAAGAAACAACTTTATAAAGCTATAAAGGAACTCAGATCAGAAATAACCCTCCAGGTAAAAGAAGAAATGATTAACATAATAAAAGAAATGCTGAACACATCTAAAGAAGACATAGTTTAAAAAGTTGAGAAGCACTGCTAAAAGATGGAAACCTTGAATGAACAATATAAGAAAGAATCGGAATTCATGAAACATTCAGAGATATCTAGGAAATCAAAAATTCCATTGAAAGCTGTCAAAACTGTCTCAATGAAAATGATGATAGACTTTCAGACCTCAAAGACAAGATTGCAGCTAGTGAACAGGAAAGGAAAGATCTTTTAAAAATAACAAGGAATCAAGAAATAACAATTCAACAGTTGCAATATGATGCAAAGAAAAACAGTATAAGATTGATAGGTGTAATGAAAAAGTGACAAAACAAATGGTATCAAAACACTACTTACAGAAGTAATGGCTGAAAACTTCCCAACATGGGCAAGGAAAGTGACATACAGATAAGTGAACCATATTGAACTCCAATTAGCCATAACATAACCAAAATAAATCTTCACCCAGACATAATAATCAACATCCCAGAAATTCAACATAAGAACTGTTTTAGAGAAGAGACAGATTACCTATAAATGAAACCTATCAGTATCACAACAGACTTCTCAACACAAACAATGAAGACAAGAAGAGCATGAAGTGAAGTATTTCAAATCTGAAAGGAAAATGACTTCCAAACCAGACTGATGTACCCTGAAAAACTGTCCTTCAAAATTGATGGATAAATAAGGTATTTCCATGGAAAAGAACAGCTGAAGAACTTCATGACCACCAAACCAACCTTGCAAAGAATACTGGAAGATATTCTAAGTAACTATGACTTCAAGAACACCAATAGAAAAAACACTAAGCAAGGCAAACAATTAAACAGAGGAGAAAGGTAAAGAACCAACAGCAAAAAGATAACATGATAAAAATAAGCCCATATATATCATTTACAACCAATAATGAAAATGGCCTCAAGTCACCAATAAAAAGAAATAAACTGGCAGTATGGATAAAGAAACAACATCCAACCATATGCGGAATATAAGAACCCCATCTAACTCCAAAGGAAATTCATAGACCTAAAGTCAAAGGATTGAAAACAATACTTCATGCAACAGGAACCACCCCCCACCAAAGCAGGGGTAGCTATTCTTCTTGCAGACAATACAAACTTCAAGCCACGAATGATCAAAAGAGATAAAGAATATCACTACATACTCTTTAGGGGAAAACTTCAAGGGCAAGAGATAACAATCTTAAATACATATGCACCTATTATGGGGGCACCCAGCTATATAAAACTAATATTAATAGAAGTGAAAAATCAAAAAAGCAATAACACAATTATATTGGGAGACCTTAACACCCCATTGACAGAAAGGGATAGATCAACTAGACAGAAAATCAGCAAAGAAATAAGAGAACTGAATCAAATGTGTTAACAAATGGACTTAGTAGATGTGAACAGAATGTTCCACACAACAACTTCAGAATGTACAATCTTCTCTGCAGCACATGGAACATTCTCTAAAAGGGACCATATATTAGCCCACAGAACATGCTTAAGTAAATACAAAAGAATCCAAATTATCCCATACATATTATCTAATCATAGTGCCATGAAACTGGAAATTAATGACAAAAGAAACGGCAGAAACTCCATAAACACATGGAAATCAAATAATACACTCCTGAACAATCAATGGATCTCAGAGAAAATGAAAGAAGAAATTAAACAATATCTACAAGCAAATAATAATACAAATACAACTTACCAGAACTTGTGGGTTGCAATGAAAGTGGTCTTCAGAAGGAAATGCAGTGATTCCCACATCAAGAAAATAGAATGAACAGAAATAAACAACCTGATGCTACACCTCAAACATCTAGACAAAGAATAAGTCAGGCCCAAAGCCAAAAATAAAGTGAGAAAATTATAAAATATCAGAGCAGAAAGTAATGCACTAGAGACTACAAAAACAATAATTTTAAATAAAACTGATAAGCCCCTAGCCAACCTTAAAAAAGGAAAGAAAAACTCAAATTCAGGAAATAAGGAATGAGAAGGGTGAAATCATTACAGTCCTTGTGGAAAAGCAGAAGATCACAGTACCTAATTTGAAAACCTTTACTCTCATAGGTTTGATAACATGAAAGAAATAGACAAATTCCTGGAAACATATTAATTACTGAAGCTGAATCAAGAAGATATAAAACTTCTGAATAACCCAATTTCAGTTAATGAAATTGAAAATGTAATTAAAACCTTACCAACAAAGAAAAGCCCAGGTCCTGATGAATTCAATGCTGAATTCTACAAGAAATTCTAGGAAGACTTAATTCCAACACTCCCCATACTCTTCAATGAAATTGAAAGGGAAGCAATTCTCCCTAACTCATTCCTGGAAGCAAGTATTACTCTCATAACAAAACTAGAGAAAGACTCAAATAAAAAAGAGAACAACAGGAAAATCCCCCTAATGAACATAGATTCAAAAATTCTCAATAAAATACTGACAAAGAGAATGCAGCAAGTCATCAAGAAGATTATGCATCACAACAAAGTGGGATTCATCCCAGGAATGTAGAGATGGTTTAACATACACAAATCAATAAATGAAATATAGCATATCAATAGAGTCAAAGATAAGAATCACATGATCATTTAAATAGATGCAGAAAAAAGCTTTTGATAAGGCCCAACACTCATTAAGAACACTACAGAAAATCAGAATAGATGGTCTTTCTTTCAATCTGATAAAACCCATCTCTGACAAATCAACAACCAGCATCATATTAAATGGTCAAAAACTGAAAACCTTCACTCTAAAATCAGGAATAAGACAAGGATGTCCATTACACCACTCCTATTCAATACAGTGCTGGAAATATTAGCCAGAGCAATTAGACAAGAGGAAGAAACAAAAGGAATAAGGATAGGAAAAGAAGATATATTATCATTATTTGCAGATGACATGATATTCTACATAGAAGACTCCTAAAACTCCATTGAAAGACTTCTAGGTATAATAACCAAATTCAGTAATGTAGCTGGATACAAAGTCAGTGCTCAAAAATCAATAGCATTCCTCTACATAAGCAAGAAACATGCTCAGAGAGAAATAAGAGAAACCACACCCTTCACAATAACATCCAAAAAATGAAATACTTAGGGATCAATCCAACAAAGGAAGTAAAATATCTATTCAGTGAAAATTTCAATACTTTAAAAAGAGAATTGAAGAGGATCTCAGAAAATGGAAAGACATTCCTTATTCAAGGATAGGAAGAGCAAACATTGTGAAAATGGCCATTCTCCCAACATTGTTGTACATATTTAATGCAATTGCAATCAAAATATGACTAGCATACCTTGCAGATCTAGAGAAATCATTCCTAAAATTCATCTGGAACTAGAAGAGACCTAGAATAGCAAAGGCAATTCTGGGCAACAAAGGCAAGGCAGGAGGCATCACAATCCCTGACTTGAAGTTATACTACAAAGCTACTGTGATAAAATCAGCATGGTACTGAAATAAAAACAGACCTGAAGATCAACAGAATAGGTTAGCAGATTCAACCACAGCTATAAACACATTCAGCCACTTAATCTGCTCAAAGAAGAAAAAAATAACACAGGAAAAAAGAGAAAAGAAGGAAAGGAAGAAAAAAAGATATAAATTTGTATATATACACTTAAGATAGCTAAAATGATTGTGCTACTAATTCTATTAGTTCTTGGAACAAAATGGTTAATAGTCATAGAATTAGATAAATTTTGCATGCTGATATCTGGTAATCTGAATAACTATTTTAAAGATAACTATGCAAAATAACAGCCTTAGTTATGTTCCTACCACCTTGTTTTAAAAGCCTATATTGCCACTGATTTGGGCTCTTGTTATTGTTATTCATTTGTCTCTTTTGTTTCTTGTTTTTCTCATAATTTGTTTGGTTTGGTTTGGGTTTTCCTTTTAATATGGAAAGGATAGATGTACATGTATAAGCTTATACATACCTAGAACTTCTAAAGAATTTACAAGAATTGATTTTATTCTGTGTGATGGTATGAACAGCTACTTTAAAGAAAGCAAAACATTATAATAGCTATTGTTCATTTCCTATCATCTTGTTGTGAAATCTAGTAATGCTTTTATTATTTGTTTTGATTGTTTTTAGTCTGTTATGCATTATTTAATTTCAACATGTTTGAAAGTACGGACAGCTGTTTAGAAGAGAACAAAAGACAAGGTGACCATTGTTGACTTTCCTATTGTTTGCTTTTGAAGGCCTGTAATGCTTTCATTCTTTTGTTTTGATTGGTTTTATATTATTTTGTCATGTTTGAATTCATTGTGTGGGAAGATATGGAAAACTATTTAGAAGAAACAAGAGATATTACAGTAGTCACTGTTCATTTCCTGTTGTCTTGTTTTGAAATCCTGTGTTGCTTACATTGTTTCGTTCTGATCTCCTTTGTTCTGTTTTGTTCTCACCTGCTTTGTTCTGTTTTGTTTTATTCTCTTTAAAATAAATAAATAAAATCACCAATATACTTTAGCAGATGTGTTGAGATTTTGCACAAATCAAAGCATCACCATATTGAGAAGTTTTTGTTTATTGTTGAGTCCATTCATCTTTTTTTGTGAATGATAAATCCAAACTTTGAAACTGCCATGGGACTTTTTCAAAGTAGCAAATTCAAGCTTTTGCTACTCAGAGTCTGAATCAGGATCGATACAACACCTAGAAACATGTAGAACATTATGAATCTCAGTGCATTCCTCTTCACAAGTATTGAAAGATAATCTACAGTTTAGCAAGATCCTCAGATTCTACACATATTAAAAACTGAGAAACACTGACTAGTCAATGACAAATCTGAGCCTAGAAATCATATTTTCTGATTCAATGCCTGATTTTCCCACCTTTTCCATCATTCCATAGCAAGCAGATGAACTTCCTTTTTCAAATCAGCACAGCTGGAAGATAATCTCTCCTCATTTTATTTGATTTGTTTTCCTTAATCCAGGTTCTATTTATGTATATATGTACATATACTCCAGGAGTATCAGGAGACTCTCTCAGGTTCTCCCTCCTTCAATCTCAATTGCTCATTTAAAAGTAGGATTGTGTGATATTTTGCAATTCTTCAAAAATATCAGACATACAACGGAGCAGCTACAGGTACAACTGTGATCTGTGATGATAGCAGTAGTAATACATAGGTCCATATTCTGCATTGAAAAAGGGAATCACATGAATTCAAAAAGATTAATACACTAATGAGCTATGAAAGACCAGAAAATGCTGTGCTAATGGTCATGTACTGTCCTTAAATGAATGTCTAACCTTTCCTCTGATCTTAACACCACATTATTTATTTGAAGCAAAATGTGTGGGAATTGCACATGGCACCAAGAACAACAGAGTTTTGGGGGCAGAGAACCTTCTGGTAATGCAGATGGCAGAAAGCTGCCAAGGGTTAAACCAATTACCCTACACTAGACTTAATTGAAGAATAATTTATAGAAGCCAAGAAATGTTAATTGAACAATGAATCACTTAGACTGAAGGATAAAATATATGTGGATTTATCACTAGAAAGCAAGCAAAGGATGGAAAAGAGCTTAGGAGGATTTGAGTACTTTGGAGCTTAAAGCCACAAAATAAAGAACTTCATGACAAGAGGACTATCAAACATCAGAGCAAGAAACTAAGAGAGGTTGTCAAATCCCAGTGCAAGGCCTGGGTAGTAAAAGGATGTTTATGTTTGTGTGTGGTTCTTTCCTGACCATAAAACACTGGATTAGGAGAATTCTAAAATATTTTTGTCAATGTTATTTAAATACTGTTTTTTTTTCCTTAGAAAAAAATCCCCATAAGAAATTAAGACAGCTGTCATTGCAGCATTTGGAATACAATGGCATAGGGGAAATTTGTTAAATTTTAGAATGATTAAGAAGCTCTTGTGTTCCCAAACAGAAAAGCACATATAGTGCAATCTTAATTTCAAAAATGTCAAAAATAAAATCTAAGTAAAAGAAAATTTAACGTAATCAAAGATAAAATTACAGTAAGGGATATTTTTAATTATGTGATTTTCCTAAATAGTCAAAATATGGTCCTTTCCTCACTTTATTTGTAAATAAGTTTGGCATCAGTTTACTCATCATTTTTACTCTGAGATTGGATGACCTGATTTTTCATCGAAAATTGCTCTGATGTTTTTTAAAGGTAATAGCTGTTCTAGTATAAACAGACACTGTAATTTGTTTTTGGTTTCTGTTTTGCTAGCAGAGGTTTTGCATGCTTTCAAGAAAGCCTCTTTGCATTCCACTGCTTGTTTTCCCTAAGAAATCAGACTGGCAGTGTTATTTATGGGTTACTTTACGCTTTGTGAGTTTTTTATGATTGACTTCTCGCACTTAAGCTAAAGGGATTTACTGATGTTAACTGAAGCAGTTTCATTCCTGTGAAAGCTAAGGTTTTAAATAAGCAAATAGGAGACTGATAAGTGTTTCATGTTCTCTACCATACTGGGATATACATAAGATTTTCCTGTAACAGCTTTGGAAAATAGTTAAGAAAATCTCAGTAAATATTTGCTTTTGGTGTTATTCTTCAATTTACTATGAATTTCCAGTTTGTTGAGAATATGCTTCTTAGCCGCTAGTACTAACGAAAGGACTTGTTTCCTTTGTTCACAGTTGTTTCACGGATACCATGAAAGATTTAAACAAGGTAAGAAAATCACCTGATTGCAATAAAAACTTTTGAAACAAGGGTTTTAAATATTTATTAGCTACTCTCCAAAGTGATTCCAGTGTTGTACCCACAACCATATTAAAGAGGTTAAATATGGCATGGCAGGACATGCCTGAAATCCCAGCACTTTGGAAATATAAGGCAGGTGAGTTTCAAAGTAGAGCTCAGCCTAGGCAGTTTGGTGATTTAGTGAAACCTTGACTCAAACTTAAAAAAAAAAAAATTTCCTCAGAAGAAAGGTCCTGATTTTAGGCTGTAGTATTGCAACTCCCTCCTCTGAACAAAAAGATATTAAAGAGGACTGGCTTGCTCAGCATAACTTGAGATACTCAAATGTTGATGTGTTAGGGCTGGGGATTTGGCTCAATGGTATAAGTGCTTGCCTGGCAAGCACAAGGTCATGAGTTCAATCCCCAGTGCTGAAAAAAAAAAAAATGTTGATGTGTGACTCTCAGAATTACAACACAAAAGACATTACAGATTATACCTTGATCTCATCTCTTTGGGATCATTTCCAATAGGGAAAGCCAACTTCTATGGCAGGGCACACAGACAGTTCTGCAAAGATATTCATTCATCTTGCTGCAACCTCATAGAAACTTTTGTTATCATTGTTTGGTTTTGTTTTTTGAGAGATGCTGGAGATTGAACCCAGGAGTATTGAAAAGAACTACGTCCCAATCTATTTTTTTTCCTCTTGAAAAAGAAACTTGTTAAGTTGCTAAATTGCCCAGCCTGATCTCAAACTCATGATCCTCCTGCCTCTGCCTCCTAAAATGCTAGAATTACAATTACATGCACCCATGTCCAGTTTTCTAAGAGCCAGAATCATCCAACTGAGCAATTCCATGTTCATAACTGTGCAAGATAACAAAATTTCTATAGTATTTTTAAACCAACTAGTGTTTAAAAATTTGCCATATAACAGCAGTTAACAACTAGAAAATTGTGGTTTATCCACTCATTCAATCAATATTTACTAACTATCTTGCACCAGATGTTAGTGTTTATAAAGATAAAGATAAAGCAATTGCACTTTATTGAGAAAGGAAGGGAAGCAACAAATAAAACTACAGGATTCATTTGTAGACATATGATATTATAATGACTTTGACAGTAAAATTCTCCCAGGTCTAATTCTTTAGAGTATGATTAGTAACATTTGCAAAATTTTTAGGCAAACAGAAAATAGAAGGAAGTAAATACCTCTCAGTAATGTGGACAAATGTGATTATTACAACTTTCATCTTCTTTGAAGGTGTGTGGCAACTAATTTAACCAAAAGCATACCTCATCAACCAGAGTCAAATACATGATCATTGCCCAGAAGACATTTTATTCCATAGCCATACAAAAAAATGTTAACCTTGGCCTCCTTATCACAGACAAGCCTTAGAGAAAGAATCACAAGTAGAGTAGGAAAGCTAAATGCAAACAAGTCAAAATGAAGATAGTAAAAAAATTTCATCATTATATTCATGAGGCACATCTTACTAAATGTTGAAACTCATCTATATTAAGCTAAAATGGCTACATCTCTGTGTTTCAAGATTTCAATGGGTTGTGCTCCTAAAATCCATGGTAATTATAGGTCTCAGTGACACACTTTTCAGATAAAGAAAGCAAAATTAATTGGTAAATTAGCTTACCCTTCGACAGAATTAGTTCATTCAAGAGGTAGGACTATAACATAAAAGAATTGCAGTGTTGATTGTTCCCCCATATTTCCTGTGTGGCTCTGTAGTTCAAGAATCCTTGGTAAAAGAAGTATGGATGAACTCACTGTTCTGTAATTTACAATTTATGTTGATGCCTACACTTCTGGTTGTTCTTTTAGTAGGGGTTCAAACAGTTATTTGACACACAATCTACAAAATAGTAAAGTTGATTCTTTCTCATCCCAGAAAAAAAAAGATAGTCCTATGAAACTGACAATGTCATTTCAGAAAGATGTCAAATACTGCACTTTGGATCATCTCATGAATAGAGATCTTGCCACAGGGCAATAAAACCCTAAAGTACAGCTAACTTTTTAAACACTAATAGTTCCCACGTTTAGAAACAGAAAACAAAATCTGAAACAGCTCCTAAAAGGAGATGCTGGAACTATGTCTGCTTTGATATTCAAAAATTTTCACAGGAAGAAACTGAAAGGATTTGGCAATAGCATCTGTCATTGTTTTTCACTGCTTGATGTTGCTGCAGAAGTAAGAACTAGCTTGGAATAGATAGTCTGCAAGCACTTAAGGTTACAGTTAAGGACAAGCTTAAGCTCAGGGTTAAAAGTGGGGTAAACTCAGGGTTAAAGGTGAAAGTGGTTTGTAAAAGAATCAACATGAAATTGGGGAAACTATTCAGGCCACCCAAGGTAGGACTTTTAGAAGATTTGATACTGTAATTGAACTTAATCTCATAGAAAGGTCAAGTGGAGTTGACTGCCAGTGGATGCTTATAAAACAATTTGTTTTAACCACATCAGAGTGATGATAATATACTGCTTCGTCCACATGTCAGATCATTTCTTTTGACTAAAAAGAATATCTACTTGTATATAAATTACTTATAATTATTCCAAACAGAGACACTAAAGTTCATTGTAATGGGAGTTAAATACTGTCTCAGTGATCAGAAAAGAAAAATCGAAATTAAATTGTATATAAAGGAAAGATTCTATTTCTGCTGCCATCTCAATAATAAATTGAACAGCTGATCAATTTAATAGTTTCTGAAAGGAGATAACCTGGAGAGAATGCTTTCCTAAGAAATAAATCTTGCTAACTACCAAGAGGGTTCACCAGAGGCTTGTGCTCTCTTTTGTAATAGCTGTCTAACAAAACACTAGAAATGCCTGGCTACAACAAATATTATCTCCTAATTCTGAATGTTAGAAGTATGATATCAAGGGACATTTTTCCCTCTGATGCAGTTAGAGAAGAATTTCTCCCAGGTGTCTCCTTCCTTGTCCCTCATAGTTTTTTGGTTCGCAGCAACATAACTACTAATTTCACATGACATTTTCCCTGTGTTTGTCTCTGTCAAAAATACCCATTTTTTATAAGAAAATTAGTCATATTGCACTTGATCCCACCTTAATGACTTAATCCTTGACAACTTTATCTACAATATTCTATTCTAAATAAAGTCCTGCTGGAGTTCCTAAAATTTAAGACCTCACTGTAGGAATTTGGAGAGGATACAATTCAAACCATGACCTCAAGAGGAGGACTTTAGGGCTATGCATGACTGAATGATAGACAAGTCAACATCATTTTTGGTGTGGAACTGCTTGAAACTGAATATTTAAACATTTTTCAGAAGACAAAATACCTAGTACGGGTTGTAAGTGATGTTTTATAAGAAATCATGGACTTGAGCACAAGGGGATGCTTAAAAGAGTTCTCATGCAGATTACTGAAGTTTTCCATTATTTTGACATTCTACAAAGTTCTTAAAATATAGAAAAATTTTCCAAAGATAATTTTGCCCTCCCAGATCCTCAGCCCTCTCTAAATGTAGTATATGATCCATGAGTGGAAATTTGCACATGTTTTATACTTACATATTTGAGAGGGTACATAAATGTGGCCACATTTAATTCTAATTATCTACTATTTGATCCAAAATATTCAGATTCAAGAATAATATAGTTTAACCTACGATCCTTCTAATTTCCCTGGCAAGCATGATTTTTTAACAAAAGCTAGTCCTGGCATTAAAATTTTTATTCTATTACTGCCTTGATGGAGACTGCTACAAAGTGGTTCTGAGCAGGATTTAAAACTAACCAACTGACTTTCTGTGTTTGCTTGTGAGTCTGTCCCAGGCCTAAACCTCTTTTCTTGAGATTAGCAGCAGATTCATAGTAAATGAAACTCTATGAGTCACTTGTCGTGGCTGAGGCCTGTAGTGGCCTGTGATGCCAGTGATGCCTCAAAGGACAAGATAAGGCAGTTAATTAGGGTTGCAGTTGAGGATGCCTGGCTCCAACCCAATTAACTAGAGACTGTAGCTGCAGGAGTCTCACTCCTGCTGTCTTAGTCCTGCCATAAATGTCAACCTGGAGATAACACAGTTCTAAATCAGCATAATTTACTACTTGGAGAAGTCTTTGAACTTACTCCCAAGGTGCTGCTCAGTTTCCATGTTTTCCTCAGCGTTCTCCTCCCTTTTGTTGAAAACCAAATAAATACAGACCACCCAGAGGAGTTCTTTGTCTTAGACTCCAGAATCTCAAATTCTGCTAGAGAGTTTTGATCATCCTGGAGCCCTAAAACCATACTGCTTGTCTAATTTATTTAAGCCTTTGCCATCCACCTGTTTGGGAAGTTGCAGGCCTGATCAGCCCTCAATATTAACTGCTTTGTTCTATTAAACAAAAAGAACTGAAATGCATAGCACTTTGATTCAACAAAGTGAGAGCAATAGATTTCACCCAAATACTTGTGCCCCTTCAGATCCACTACATGTATTATTATTATTGAAGTCTCCAAAATGTCAATAAAAGATATCTTATCCTGAGTATCTTTAAAGGAAGTAATTCAAAACAGTTACACCTTTAAACTCTTCTCTGCAGAACAAAATCTCTAGTGTCTCATATACTAGGAAAGTAAAATCTTAAACACTGACCTGGAATTCTGTGCTTAATCTCAGTGTTTCTAAATCTCTCATCAATTTTACTGTTAATGCTTTAGTAATTGTTGTACCCACTCTGAACCTGAAGTCCTATACAAAAAGAAGTGGGCACAAAGGACTAAAAAGGCAAAGCACTGGGCCAGGAGCTTCATTAATAGAGCAGAGTGGATCCTTATTTAAGCAGAGACAGGTCTTTCCACTTTCCCAAGAATTGTGTGCCCAGAAACTGACACTGATTAAGCCAGTTTTATAATTATTCCATTCTCTTACTAACTATCCAGTAGACCTCACTTCACAAATGGATGTGGCAAAGCTGACACAGCTTTTCATTTCTGTTGACTTTTCAAATTTCAGATAGGATGTTCAAATTCTCAAATCTTAGTTTGTGGATATCTTGGCACAGCTTTACTTTACTACAACTTTAGCTCTTCTGATATTTCTCATACATTCTGGATCTCTGGGAGAGGCTGAGGACCAGTGTCGCCTTACTGTGGAAGTACTTTGAGAGTTAGAGACCAGGTGTGTGTGTGTGTGTGTGTGTGTGTGTGTTGCTCTGCTACCCTCTACTGGTCCTCTGCTACCCTCTACTGGTCCTCTGCTACCCTCTACTGGTCCTACGCCATATTTTCCTTCCCAAAACCTGTGCAGTTCTCAACAAGCTCCTTTCAAGCTTCTACCCAAGAATCTATACAGTTGACTAAGAGAAAGGATAAGTATGTATTAAGAATTTAATTTTCCAAACACCACACTTAACTGTGATAGTTAACCGGTAGTGTCTACTTGAGTAAGAAATGCCCATCTAAATTGGATCCACACAGTTATGAGTGTGGCTGAAGGCATTTACTGAAAACGAAGACCCAACCTTTATGTGAGTGGCACCAACCAATAAGCTTATCAGCCAAGTGACATAAAAGAGAAACAAAGAATTCAGGCTCACTTATGTTTCCTCAGAGGAGCTCCAGTTTTGACACTCACCTTGGATATCATTTTTCGGCTTCTAGCACTGATCTGGGAGCCTTCCGTTGCAGACATTTGCGCCTTACATCACAGGGTCTTGTGTCCCAAGGGACACCACAGTGAGCTCCAGGCCTTCAACTAGATCCTTCAGATCTTCAGTGTAAAATGCCCCTTTTTCACTCTTCCATACCTGACTCTGTGGGTGGCCATTGTAAGCCAATCTTGTAAATCTTTATGTATTTGTATATCTTTCATTAAATTTGTTTTTCTAGGAAGCATTGATTAATTCACTAAATTTTTATATGTAGTCATGATTCAAGTTTCTTACTATCTTTGTGAGGTGCTAAAACTCACTAAGTAGATTGTTTAAAGAAAAAATTATAGATTAAATGATGTGCTCAAGAAATTATGCAAATGTCATACCTGAAGATTTGAATCTTGTTTATTTCTATAATCTTTTCTCTGGCTCAGGACATCAATTCATTAACTCCCCTGACTCACATAAAATTATTATCATTATCATTTTGGTATTGGGGATTGAACCAGATGTGCTCTACTGCTGAACTACATCACTAGCCTTTTTTTTTTAAATTCCATTTTAAGACAGTCTCACTAAGTTGAGAGGCTGGCCTTGAACTTGTGATCCTCCTGCCTCAACCTCCTGAGTTAGCAGAGCAAACTCTTGAACTGCTCAATGTGCCATTTTACCATTCTCAATAATAGTGCTTATTATTTCCCCTAGGGCAATCTGTGCAAAATCAAATCTGATCATTCACTTTCTTTTCAACAAAATATTTTTAATTTATATTCTTCACTTACAAGATAAAGCCAAGGCTCCTTTGAGAGACACACACATTTTTTCATGCTCGAGTTCATGCTTATCTTTTTAGTGCCCTTTTTCCCTCCCACCTTATACTCCACGGTTATATGGAACTGATACATTTCCAGATTATAATATCACACACATTTGTCTTTATCAACTGCTGGTCCTTCTCCATTCCTGGGTTTCTCTGCAATTCCTTTCCATGCTTAGAGATATCTGTTTTCATTCAGGTTCAAACAGCCAAAGCATTTCCGCAGAGGGCTTTCTAGGAAGATACTGCTAAGCTCCCTCACCAATCTAGGCTCTACCATGCATAGTGACAAATTAAATTTGTTCACAATGTAATTCTAGCAGTACATTAAGCAATGACATGCACTAATTATGTAATGTTAACAACAGGCATATGTAGTTAATAGTATAATCTTTTTATATAAGATGCAATAGAAATAGAGTTTAAATCACTAGTCAAAGGCTACAAGGCTATTCAGTTGCAAAGTTGAGCATTCCAATTCATTTTTTTCTTGTTTCAGAGTCCATCAGCTTTTGCAACTCTACAGATGACACTTACAATATATAACACTGTACTGAAGTGATATTTTCAGATAACCATCTTCTCACAATTTTAACAGGGAAAAATTTAAATACACTCATATTTCTACCCACAGAACATTGTGTGTCATTATATGTGTTTTCTGGGTGTTTGTTAAACAAACAAACAAAAAACCCTCTGCTTTTTAAATTATACTCTTTTTTTAAAAAAACAACCTAAGCTTATTACATTGTTCCAGAGGTCAGAAGCCCAACACAGGTCCACATGGTTGTGTTCTTTCTGGAACTTTCAGGACAGAACAGATTCTTTCCTTTTCTGGTTTCAGAGACTGCCTAGACCTCTTGGCTAATGGCCCCTTCTTGTCTTCAAAGCTGGTACAGCAGCATCTTGCAATCAGTTTCTCTGCCCCGCACCTTGTATCCACCATCACATCTTGTCGGATTCTGACCCCTGGCATAACACTGGACCCATGATCTGCTCTCCATCCCAAGACCCGTAATTACACCAGGGTCCCACCGCTGTTGGGACCCTGGTGTAATTCAGGTGACCCATTTGCATTTCTCAGGCACTGAGATGAGTGCATTTTTAGGGACCATTGTGTTTTCCCCCACAACAAGAAGCGAGACATGGAGTGTCAGTGAGAAGGGATGTGACTTTGGATATGGCGCAGAGGTCTCGCTGAGCACGTGGCTTAAGGGCGAGAATAGGTGGCAGCAATGGGGCAGAGGAAATTATATGCTTTTAAAATTAAGTAGCACTTTTCAATAAGAATATATATATGTGTATGTGTATATATATGTGTGTGTGTGTGTGTATTCAGTGTTATATTGGTTTATGAATTTAATTTGTTTTACAAACAAATTAAATAATTTTGGGGACGATGGCTGCATTTGTGTTTGTGTGGGCAAGATGACCATAATCATGTTTGTCACCCAGCAACGAATTTTGCTGACTGCTTTTGTTTGCTAACCAAATTGTTTGCAAACAGAGCCATTCATTAAGCAAGAATACGTAAATATACAAACACAACATTGTTCTTCTGGAAAGAACTTGAGATCAATTTAAAAATTCATAAACATCATAAGGCCATTAAATATGAAGGTAATAAAATAAAACCGATAGTGTTATAAAAATAAATATAAAATAAAACCTGGACTTAGGTTGTGTGCTGCTGGGAGCAAGGACGTGTGATTACTGAATTAGTTCACTGACGGGTGTGGCATAGTTCTGGGTAGGATGAAGGGTGGCCCACCCTGGATGTAAGTGTTACCTGCCCTAAGGGTGGGTACCCTGGATAAACTGTAAGGAACAGAAGGAGGGTCAGCATCATTGTTTGTGGCTGGTAGCTTGCTACGTCGCTTCATTGCCCCCTTCTGCCTGCTGTTTCTCCTCTGCTACCTCTCTTTGCCATGCCATGCCAGCTATGAAATGAACCCTCTACAGACTGAGCCAATTAAACCTTTCTTCCTTCAGCTTTGGGTGTCACGTATTTTGTCTCAGCAATGGGAAGAGTAACGAAGATAGCAGCTATACTATGAAATCTAATATGCAAGTCTTTCCATCTACACTTAGATGGAATTCTTAACTAAATTCTTAACATTCAGGAGTTGAGGTGTAGTTTAAGTGATAAAGCACATGCTTTGTGTGCACACAGTCCTGGGTTCAATTTTCCCAGAATAATTGAACACATCATGCCACAGCGTTATATGTGCACCCATATTTGTAGCAGCATAATTTGTAATATCAGAATCTTGGAAACAGGGCAAATGTTCATCAACCGTGAAATGGCTAAAAAAAAATCACATTTTTATACAATGGAATATTAGAAGGATAAACTTGAGGCTTTTATAGCTAAATGGATACAACTTGAGACTATACTTGTAAGTGAAATAAATCAGACTCACATATGTAAATATTGTCTCCTTGGTGATAAAAACTGAAGGACTAAATAAGACCCAAATTATATAGTAGTTATTGTGAAAATGAAAGTGAAAGAAACTGCTCAAAGGGAAAACAACTGGGATGGGGAAAAGGGAAAAGGGAAAAGAGAAAAGATATATATATATATATATATATATATATATATATATATATATATATAGTACACTACTAATCTCTGTTAGTTTAACAAATAGAACAGTTTGTGCTTTCATTGTTCAATTATTTGATTATTTTTATGCCTACATATTGTAATCTGAACAACTACTCTGAGACAATATGTAATATATTAACTGGTGTTAATCTCCTAGTTTATTGTTTTGAAATTTTTGTATCACTGTTTTTATTATTTTTTTGTTCTTAAATTTTAAAAAATTTACATTTTAATAGTTGATATCAATATTTGTTATAAAATTATACATTAGTATACTTTGAAGTTATATATTTGAATAAAGCAAACAAAATGCTAACATCTAAGAATTATGCAAGCAAAACTTCTTCCTTAAATAGTACATTAACAGGAAAGATGTATTTTATAATAAGTGGAGTATAATTGCAAAGATGGGTAGATCTTTCTGTTTGTATCACCTCGATCTCTCTATTTGTCTCTCTCTCCATATATATATATATGTATATATATATATAATCATGTATAATATGTATGACATATAATTGATATGCATCACATATTACATATCATATATAATCTTACAGTATATGTATAGAACATATCATATATAATCTTACAGTATATGTATAGAACATATCATATATAATCTTACAGTATATGTATAGAACAACAGAATAAATTTCTTTGATTGGTCATATGGTACATGGACAGATCTTATTTGCTTATTTTTTATTTGAAGCAGTTATAACTCTGAAAAATAGGTAAACACATTCTTTACATGAAGTCTTCATGTTAGCTATTTGAAATTACAAGTTGTTTAAAGATAGAAAAAAATACAACATTGAAATCCAACAAATAATACACATGTAAATACTTTAAACTCCTGCCACAAATAATTTATTGTCTCACACTGGCAATATATTATATTACAGAATATTTTGAGATTTTCAATGTTTCAAGCATTCTAAGTATTCCCATGTACTGTATTTTTAATTTCACAACATTGGAACAAATATAATATACAACAGGAAAATATAAAACTTCCTAGAATATCATATTTTCTTTTATAGAAAGGATCATGGCAAAGGAAAAATATAATTTGTTCTGAACTGCAAACAGAGAGAGACAGAGACAGACCGAGAGAGACAGACAGAGAGAGACTACTGCAAGTGCTGATATCTTAGTCAGTTTCTTATATATGAACAAGACAGATTTAATGTTTCCCTCTGTTTAACTAAATTTCAGATAGTGTTCCTGGCCCCCTTCTCTTAGGACATTTGCTTTAGAAAATGTGTAATTTATTTCTCTGTTCCGATGAAATCTAAAACATTTCTTACTTGCTTGTCAATATTGCATTTTGGTACTACCATTATCACGTACTTGAGAATCATTATTTTGAAATGTACTTATGTAAGATACTAACATTCCCACTTCCCAGTCTCTGTGATAGTGTAAGAGACTAACTTGAACAGTCAATTCAGATTCGTATAGATAGTCACACTGTTCTCTCCCAGGTATCATTCAATGTTTCTACACAAGCTTATCCCAGCATTTAAAAACTGTCTTCCCCTTTATTTCAGTGAAGTCAATATCTCTCCTCTATTCCAATAATCTTGAAAAAAGTCTTTCCAAAGAATTCAACTTGTTCAGTGAAATTTTCTTTCATATACCAAACATTGCCTATGAAGGCAGATTTTTAAAATCTTTCTTTCATATTTATATGGCTAATTTTATAATCAGACTATACAGTAGTGAGGAGTATTTTTTTAAAGTACATGTTTAAGCTCCATTTTAAACCATGTTAAGTGTACAGGAATATTGGTTTAGTGTCAATATTAGATTGTCATCAGATTGGATGTCCCATGTTATACTCATTTTTTTCTTACATATTTCATAAGATAAACTCAATAGCTGTACAGACAAAAGTCCATCCATAACCCATTCATCTTTTCCAGTGTGACCCATGTATGTAATTTCTCTAAGTTAAATTGCTTTGCTGATTTTGAGCAACCTTTGTATCAGTTTACGCAAATTTCTCTTATTCTCTCATTCTTCCTTGTGCTTATGTCATAAAGTTCTAAGTGTTTTGCCCTGTTTGAATAAAGTTATCTCAAATGAATAAAATTATGTCCAAAAGCCGCTTAAACTGTCTGAACAATTTTCTTAATTTTGGTTTGATTTCCAAATCCAGAAGCCATTGCACTGCATGTACGAAGAGAGAAGAAGCATAAAACTGTACATGTATGACCTCTGCCATGCAAATAATTAATCACAGAAGAAAAAGATAAATAAAAATAAATGTAATAAATAAGAGAAGCATGTACTATTTGAAAGGTCATAAATGCAATGTAAAAAAGTAAAATAGTGTAAAATGTCTTGAAGCAGAGATAGAAAAAGTACATATTCACATAATGCTTCCCAACAACATTTTTTTGTAATGGAACTGACATGTTCTTTCTCACTCGTCTCCTTTTAAAGAATGCATAGTAATTTTGTATTTTGAATGAAGAAAAAAGGTACAAGCCAAAAATTAGTATAACCCATATTAATAATTTATTATAAAAAGTTTTTCCATTAAATATACCAAAATCAATAAAAGATTTAGTCACAAAGTAACTAAACAAGATCAAGTAATCCTGCTACCAAGAGTCTTCTAAAGCTTGGAGTAAAATGCATTCAGCAATTAGTGTTAGGAAGACTGTCAGAGAATGTGGGAAATGGGGAGGTTAGGGAGAAAAATACAGAAAGAAAAACAAACAGAACATTATTAAGCCCACCATGACACTGTTCTATATTCTTGCCTATTCGTGACTGATAGTTATCCCTTAAGTTTATTTTTTATTTTAATTTTGGCAATTGATTAAGGACTCTAATAATAACAGAACCAAGTATCAAATACATTACTATCATTTTAAATCACATTAATTGTCATAGTGTATTTTACAATAGGCAAAGTTACTAGATAAATAATGTTATGATCTTAACAACCTCATAGTAGAAACTAAAACTAACATTTATGCTATTTAGCATGGAAGTTGAATTTCATTGAATTTATCAGTGTAATTAAACTTTTACCCCCTTTTACTAGGTTTCTCTATATATCTCCTAAATGAAATTTCCTCTGTCATGACACAGCAATATCTCTGCAGATACAATGATATGATACACTGAATATAAGGAAAATAAAATTCATGTACTTATGTCTGATCCTTCAGGAAAAGGAAAAACCTGAATGTTTCTTATATTCACTTTTTTTATATTTTGCCCACACAGACACTAGTTCAAACTTATCAAGAGGGTCATAATGTTTTCTTTTGTCAAAAAAGAAGCAATGAAAAGACTAAGACTAAAGCAGTGCATTACCACTTCTCTGAGCCAGATAGGGTCAATCAGTGTCAAAAGTGACAAAAGAAGACACCAAGGCAATATAGCTTATCAGGGTTATCTTTGGAACCCTCAAATGAGGAAGCCTTGTGACAACACTGAAAAAGAAAGTAAATGACAAGTGAGGGAGTCGTGGTACTGACTTGAATGCTTTTAAATAGCCAATGTATCTGTGGCATAAGATTCCATGAACGCATAAGACCAATTATTTTAACATTTCAAGCTTATTCTCTACTAATCTTAATCATCTGATCATCTCATCAAATTTTATTTGTTTCTATGTGGACACTCATAACACAGCTGTGCCCTTACCCAGTAAGATCAAAACATCATCTAGTTATTATTTCAATATAGTAGAAACTAGAATGCCAAGAAATGGCAAATAGAAAGGAATATGTACATCACAGATCAATAAACCAAAGTAAAATTTCAGAAATAAGCTTTGGGATATTTAAAATTTTAGACAATTATATTTTCTGTTAAATGAAGATAAGTGTAAATGTCCATATCCACAAGACATTAACATTAAAATAAATTACATCTCAACTAACAATGTTGAGGCAAACTCCAAAATACCTAAAAAAATATTATTAGATGAGATTTTTTTCAATAAAATAAAATAAAAACTACCAAAATATAGAGGGAAAGAGAGAGCTAGACTGAACAAGAGAGAGAGAAAGACAGACACAATGTGTACACATACATTTTCCCTATAGAATGTAATGATTTGCATAATATGAAAGATAAATAACTGATTAGAATAAATTACTTACATAGTTAATGAATAAAAAGCTAACACTTTTATAACTAAAGACTTTGGATAAATCTAAAAGAAATGTATGAATACTCTAGTAGAAACTATATGAAGATAAAGGGCATTATTAGATAATTTAACATATAGAAAATACCCTTCCATTTACAGCCAATTGATTTTCAACAAAAGCCCTAAGAACATAGAATGAGGAAAAGACAGTTTTCCATAAGAAATGTGTTGGAAAACCTGTACATCATAAGCAGAAGCATGAAATTAGACCTGTATCTCTCACCAGTTCTTATACTCCATTCAAAATGGATTAAAAATCTTAACTATGAGACCTAAAACTATGAAATTACTAGAACATACAGAGAAAATACTTCGCAACATTGAAATGGACAATAATTATTTTGGCTAAGACCCACAAAAACACAGAGAACAAAACCAAAAACAGACAAATTGAGTTATATCAAATTTCTATTCAGCAAAGTAAACAATCAACAAAATAAAAAGACAATCTATGCAATGGAAAAAATATTTGCAAACTGTACATCTGACAAAAGGTTGATATCCAGAATATACAAGGAACTCTAAAACTTCAACAGAAAAGAAATAAATGTCATGATTTAAAAGAGCAATAGACTTACAGAGACATTTTTCAAAAGCGTTTCTACAAATGGCGAATAAGAACATGAAAAAATGACACACATCATTAATCATCAAAGAACTACAAATGAGAGCCATAATGAGATACCACCTCACTTTTATAAGAATGACTAATAATCACAAAATACAAAATATTACAAGTGCTGGCTATTATGTGGAAGAAAAGGAATACTTACCCATTGTTGGTGAAATGTAGGTTTACATGGAAAACAAGAAGGAAGTTCCTTAAAAATTAAAATTAGAACTACCATATGATTTAGTAATCCTACTACGGGAATATATCCAAAAGCAATGAGATCAGTACATCAAAAAGACACGTGCACTCCAATGTTTATTGCTGTACTATTCACAATATCCAAGAAATGAGACAATTCAAGTGTCTAGCAATTGGTGAATGGCTAATAAAAATATCATACCTATATGCAATAAAATACTACTCAGCCATTAAGAAAAAGCAGCTCTGTCACCTGTGACAATATGGTGGTCCTGGCTTATCAAGTGAAGCAGACGAGTAAAATCTGATTTAGTTCATATGGGAGAATTTTTTTAAAAAGCTGTTCTGATAAACATTGAGAGTAGAACAATGATTACTGAAGGCTGATGGGAACAGAGGAAGGAGAAACATGAAATGCGTGGTGAGAGCTAGGAGCAAAATCTGGTGAATTAATACACAATACGGTTACTAGAAGCGGCAATAATGTATTGCCCATTACAAAACGCTAGAGGAAAGGAATTTGAAAGTTTTTATGATAAAGAGGTAACAACTATTTGTGGAGATAGGTAAGTTTAACTTGAATTAAATATTATATAGCATATAGATGTAGCAAAATATTACATGGTAATCCATTACTAGCACACTGTTTATGTTTTTGCCCATAAGTTAAAAATAAATTTTTTCTTATGTCTATGTAGATTTATTTTATTTGTTTGTTTATTTTTATGTAATTAAATTTATAGGCACATTTTAGATTGCATAATGACCATATACATCATAAGGAATTTGTACCAGTACATGATATATTTTGATATCTTCATTTTTCCCAATCCCCATCTCCTCCCTTCAACCCATCCTCCCCTCCTTAATTAAAAAGCTTTGTTTCCCTTTTATCCTTTTAAAAATTCATTTCTTTCCCTTTTACTTCCTTTTTTCCCCCCTAATCCCCATCCTAGTTCTTTTTCACCTGAACAATTTCTTCCAATTTTATAAAACAGATTGTACATTTTGGTCCTTATTTATTCTTACAGTTTCTCACACCAGGAAGACAATTTTATGTTTACATATGTGAGTCTGATTTATTTCACTTAAGAGTACGGTCTCAAGTTGTGTTCATTTACTTAGAAATGCCTTAAATTTATCTTTCTTTATTGATGAGTAGTACTCCATTGTATTACAAAAAAACCCACACTTTATTTATTACTCAGTTGGTGGGCATTTAGGTTGTTTCTATGATTTAGCTATTAGAAACTGTGCTGCTGTAAACATGTGTTAACATTTATCACTGTGGTATGTTTTTAATTCTTCTATGAAGATATCCAGAAGAAGAAGAGCTGGGACAAATGAAAACACTAATCATTTTTTTTAAGAATCACCATACCGATTTTCACAGTGCTTGTGTCAGTATACATTCCCACACACAATGGAAAGGGGTACATTTTATCCTGCAGTCCCTCCAGCATTTGTACTGGCAAACAAATAAATAAATAAATAAATAAATAAATAAATAAATAAAGGAGACCTGAGGATCAATGGAACAGATTGGAAAATGCCCAAACAACTCCAAATACACTAAGCCACTTTACTGTTTACAAAGAAGCCAAACATATTCACTGGAAGAAAGATACCCTCTATAATAAATGGTGCTAGAAAAACTGGCTTTCCACATGCTGAAGACTAAAACTAGACCTATGTCTATCACCATACACTAAACTAATATCAAAATTGATCAAAGTCCTAAATATTAAAGTAGAAACACTAAATGTGCTGGAAGAGAGAATAGTCAGAACTCTTGAAGATACAGGTGTAGGCAAAGACATCATGAACAAAACCTTGATCACATAAAAACTAACACAAAGAATCAAAAACTGGGTTCTCATCCTATTAAAAAGCTTTTGCACAACAAAAGAAATCACTATCAGAGTGAAAAGATAATCCACAGAGTAGGGAAAAAATTAGTTGTGTTTCATACAAAGGATTTATATCTAAAACATGTAAAGAACTGAAAAAATCAGGCTTCCCAAATTTAAAGACCCAATCCAAAAACTGGGCATCTGAGATGAATACACACTTCAAATGAAGTGAATACACACTTCAAATGAAGAAATACAAATAGCAAGTAAATATTTGAAAAAATGTTCAACGCTACTGGTTATTACAGAGATTCAAATTAAAACAAAATCGAGAGTACATCTCAATCCAGAAAAAATAGCTATCATCAAGAAATCAGCAAATAAAAATAAATTTTAGAAATGCAGAAAAAAGTGATAAATGTTTTGAGGAGAGAGATGAAAGTAAGCCTTACAAAATGAATATGTATGTCAAAATAATGTATGGTGCTTCATAAATATGTACAATTTTATATTTTTATGTATCATTTAAAGTAAATTTAAATTCAAATAAAATATGCCAATATTTAATATGAAATATGGAAATAATTTCAATGCTGATATCAAACTGGGAACTTTTTGGCACAAAAGGACAGTTTTGCGGTTTGTTTCTGGATGGCCCCCCGAGCCTCATGCATTCATTGAGCGGCCGAGTCTAGCAATTGTGATTGGTTTGTTGTCTAGCGATGGGATTGGTGGTGTGAGTGCTACACCCACCAGGGATGAGTAGCCGGCATACAATACAAGGGAAGGAAGGAGGTGTACTCTTCCCTTTTCACTCTTGTTGCATGCAGCCAATGTAAACAGCTGCCCTTGCATTGGTGCCAGGTGAGGATGAACTAAAACTTCCAAAAATCGTAAGCTAAATACACCTTTCCTTCCTTCATTTTGAACATCAGTAATTTTTTCTCAACAACGAGAAAAAAAAATAATGAAAACCGACAGTCTAGTTTACAGTTAGTGCAATTTGCTCTGAGAATAATTTAAAAATGTGTATCAACTGCTTCATGTGATTTTAAAAGATGTTTAGTTGTATGATCTATACTACCAGGAATTAGTCTCATCAAATGAATCAGAGATGTAGCCAAGTATCTTCAGAATTATACACTGGAGTACTTTTTATAACAGTAAAGTACTGAAAACAACTAGTAAGTAATATATGTAGGATTTTATAAATAAGCTATAATAGAGTCATACAGTGGCATAATATGTGGTTATAAAAATAAAACTGTAAATTTATTTCTAAGTGTATTTTATAAGTGCATGTATCCTACAAACATTTTTGGAAGCATTCTGCAATAATTGTGTATTTCTTTTGTAACACATTAAATATGAGGATTTTTAAAGCAAATATAGCAGAGCTTTCTCTTAGAAGTAGAGAAAAAGAATTAAGTTAATTTAAAGTTTAAGCATTCTAAAGTATCGGTGGAAAAAAGCTACTTTATCATAATGGTTTACCAAAGATGCTGCCTCGTAACTTAAATCCATTTGACATGTTTGTATGCTTGAATATTGAATAGTGAAGAGTTGCAATAATCCTTGCTAGGGTGGTTCCTGATTTATGAATCATTCTTTTACAAGTGAATGATGCTTTTATCTGTGAGAGTCAATGAATCTGATGACATAATAAATAATAATGACAATGTATGTTTTCTTCAATGCAGAATTTAGGATTGAACTTCTCAGTGAAATGTCTGATTTTCTGTTGCTTATATGAATATACATTTTCTTTGTTAACAAAAAAAGAAAAACTATCTATTGAAATTAGTGACTAAACCTCATAAAATAAATGTCATTTACATGTTGAAGTCTAAGCATGAATGTGATGGTATGAAGATGTAGAGCTTTAGAGGGTGGTTAGGTCATAGCAGAGATTTCATGGATAGAATTAACACCTCTGAACCTAAAAAGCCAGCTGCCTTTCATACCATGGAATGAGAGAGCTAGAATGGTCCACTTAGAAAGCAGGAAGAAGGATCTTACTTTGCATTGAATTTGCCACCATCTTCATCTTGGTCTTCTTAGCCTCCAGAACTGTGAAAAATTAATTTCTGCTGTTTATAAGCCACCTAGTCTGTGGAAATTTTGTCATCTGAGTAGATGAAGAAATTTGAGAATATCTTGATGTTTGTACAGCTCAAAAGATAAAAAGGCTTGAAGTCACCTCACCAAGTCCCAGAGTCTTCAATAGTAACACACAATATGCAAAGAGGTAGAGTTTATACTTTTTAATGTTCTAACAACCATACTGAGACTTGCTTTTAAGAGAACATAGTTTTTCCTCTCTACTATGAATTTCAGCACCCTCTTAGGAAACTTTAGTAGTTCAATTTCTTGAATGTCCAAAGAAAGGAAGATAAATAATGACAGATTAATGAATATCCTCTAAGCCTAAATTTGACTATAATCAATTTCCTTAAATGGAGAAGATTATAATTTTAGACAGTCATGCATGTTGGAATAGTTCTATATGCCCAAAAAAAAGTACAATATGGTGGTCCTGTTATTGAATGATTTAGAAACTGTATAATGTTGAAGGCAATGTAATTATTCATGGCATTAATATTTTCTGTAAACTGTATTTAACTTTTTCTGTTAAACATGGATGTCTAAGACTATAATTTTATTGATATTTTAATGTAAATACTTATTATTTTCTTTTAAGAAAATAAGAAAAAATGGTTATTTAGACATGAATGATTCTAGTAAGGAAGGTTTGATTCAAGGGGTTTTGAACAACAATTTGGGAATTACAAGTGACCAAACAGTATTTCAAAAAACAATTCTCATCTGTAAAATAGTGGAAATACATTAGTAATCAATAATTCCATGTAAAACTAACAATTTGCTAACAAGAAAATCATGTTTAAGAATTTTGAGACAAATTGATTTTCCTTCAGCTGTAAATTTAAACTTTTGTATACTATACTACAAAATATACTACAAAAATGCAGTCACTGAACTTCTTTGATTCCTAATATATTTCTACTATTTTACTGATGAGAACTGTGTGTGTATTTCCATTAGCTTCATCAAAGAGTTGGAGGATTAATTTGTCACTTTACTCCTGGAAAAAGGTACTAATTCTAATTGTTAATGATTTATGAGCAATGAAGATCAAGATTAATATGAAAGAAGAAAGATTTATTAAAGCTTTGTTTCTTTTGTTTTTACTAGTAGGAAGTGTGTCAATAGAAGTTACTCAGAAATCTCTAGATCGCAGCAAACTGTAAGGGTTACTCAAAGGCATAAAGAATCCTTTAAATTAAACCAAAACACACACAGAGAGAGAGAGAGAGAGAGAGAGAGAGAGAGAGAGAGAGAGAGAGAGAGAGAGAGAAACAGAGTTTTTTTTTAAGTGCCTACCATTGCAAAACAGCCCAGTCAATGTACCCAGTGATGGAAGAGGCAGTCTCAAAATTTACCTGTAAGTCTGGACTATAGATGATTCATACACTTAATCTAATGATACTCCCTGTGTTCAGACAGCAACTCTAATGATGTGCAGATTTAGATTTAGTATTTTGAAATGTATCTGCTTCCTAAAATTTATTTATAACCCTATTATCAATTTTGGTTGTTCCTCCTCAGTCTTCATTATGGTTTTGATATAGATGGACTTTTGGGAAGGTGATTAGATCATGAAGGCTCTAACTTTACACAGAATTAATCTGATAGATTCATAATTTGATCAGATTTATGGATGGTAATGGAAACTTACAGAGAGGGTGGCATTTACTTGAAGGAAACCAGTCAGGAAAGTTTGAGCCTCAGGATATTTTGTCCTCAGTCCCTTCTTCTCTGGCTTTCTCACTGTGGTTTCCAGCTGCCTTGAGACAAGAAGATTTGAATTTCATTCCCCTTCTACCATAATGGTCTATCTCACCTTGGACACAGATTAATGGAGACTGCTTATCAATGACTTAAAGCTCTGAAACCATGAACCAAACTGTACCTCCTTTGTTTTTATTTTTCAGATATTTTGGCAAAGCAGTGTAAGACAATTAACATAGTCCTTATAGATATACCCAGTGGCAAACATTTCTTCCCCTAGAGAAGTAGTAGATTTCCAAAATATTTGATAATGTATTTTGTGTTAAATAGAAAATACAATATATAAAAACTCCCCGCTGAAACAAACATGAGGAGAAATTTATGGCACTCTCTTGCTACACTGTAAAGAAAAAACCTCAAATCAATGACCTCAAATCCCACCTTAACAAACTGTTAAAAAAAGAAATCAAACTCTTAAAAGAGAAAAAAAATAGTTATCAGAGTACAAATGAATGAAAAGAATAGGTAGGAACTTTTAACATTTTATTTTATTCTCCTCTTGTCTTTTATATTATTATGCTCACACATTTTTCATTCTATATATATACACTATGGCTCGTACAGTCAATATTTATTTACACTTACTAATTTTATTAGACAGTTTCATATGACTTGAACAAAATAACCAATATCCACAAGTTAAGAGGGAATTCTTTTAAGTCATGGCTCCACTCCAGAGGATTTAGTCTATGGTTTGCTGGCTCTAATGCAGAAACATTATGGTAAAACATTATAGTAAACAGAAAGTTCTTCAAGCCAGGGCAAAAAAATCAAAGCATGCAATAATGCTACAAAGACAGAAGTCTTACTAACCAATTTGGAAAACTATATAGTGTACAGTTTGCATAGAAAAAAATGAAAAGAGTACAAATTTTTAAAAAATAAAGAAACAACAAAAAAAGTTAGCACAACTCATAGTAATCATATAAATGAGAAATATTTTGGTATCAAAATTTGTAATTATATTAAAAACACAAAACATGGAATGATATTCTTTATGCCTTTTTAGTTTGCATAATTATTAAATGATTTGGAATTCTCAATTAAATTATTCTTACTCTTGTAGTTCATTCTTATTGCATTAGACTTTAGGTATATCAGTAAGTATAGATCAAGTTGAAGCATTGTAAAAATAATATTTACAGTCTGTGCAATATCTTGAATTCTAAAGAATGTTTGCATAACTTTGGACAGTAGGAAGAAAGTAAGATGAGTTATAACATCATACAGTTCCTTATTTACATAATGAAAGTGAGTGGGTGAAGTGCTACTGTTGGGTGGCATTACCAGCTGCCTTGTATACATTAAATAATCCACAGCAAAAGCCTCTCTTTGGTTATGCCATGTGTGCTTAATCATTGATTTCAAGTTCTACTGAGTAAATACTCAACATTTATAAAAGTGGCAGATTTAAGATTCTTGTTCCTACTCAAGCACAATTCCTCATGCCCAAAATTGTATATCACTGAGTATCAGTGATATAATTCCTAAGCATATCTGATAATTGTGTTTCCACTGAAGATACTCAAGATTTTTCTCTTTTCTTTACATAGAACATTTTGCTTATAATAAAATGTTATCTCCTCATTAAAAGTTCATACCACTTTGAACTTATCTTGCACAATGTAAAAATCAAAGTAGGCACTGTCATAATATTAATAAGGTTATTTTGCTCTTCTGTGATGTTCTGTACTAATTGCAAATGTGAGTATGTTTTTTTGAGACCGAGTAAAATGTATTTTGTTACCTTTGTGTTGGGCGGAATTGAGTTTGGATCATCTCATCTAATAATGTTTGCATATTTATGTTAATGACATAAATGTTTGTTCTTTTGATCTAGTTTTCACTGAGTCCTTGTCATATAGTCTACTTTGTAGACTAAAACTATTCTTGTCAAGAAAAATGACATTATGTAGCATAGTTTTAATAAAGTTCTTGTTTCATTTTTTTTAAATTGAATTCCTGAAAAGGCAATACTACCATTTTGCTAGGAGGCTAAGTGTATGATAGCATCTAAATATAAAACTCATCTTTGATGATAAAAGTCACAATTTAGACATACTCTCTACTAGTCTCTGATAGTACATTAGTTAGTAGTATAAATTTGACTCACAAAAGTCTAGTAAATATGCTAATTCATGTTTATTAGAAAGAAACGATGTTGGATGCATCAGGCACTAGTCTTCCCTGAAAGGAATGTTTTTTGATGCAACAGTGAAGATTAGGATAAAATTCTGGGACTTCAGGAAGGCATCACAAGATAAAACTAAAGAATCACAAAAAGAGAAACATTTTAAGGCAAATATTCATAATTGGACAAAATCATTATCCAAATATTTGAATAATGGCTTTATATGTCACAGGTCTCTACTTTATTCTGAGTGACTCATTTATTAGACATCTACCACCTTTCATAGCATTGAGAAAATAGTGAATTTTTAATGTTAGCCATTCTTACATGTGCCATGTATAAAGCAGTATTAAGAGTTAAAGCAACTTTTGAGTTTTAATTTAGGTACCTCTGTAAGTGAAAAAATTGATATTTTACATTTAGACTGTCTTAAGTTCTTTTCCTATAAAATATTCTGTGACTTTGAGGTAAATATAAAAATGCTGAAAACCTACTCTGGTACCTGCGTGTGATAAGAACATTGGCCACAATTTTGTTACAAGCATTATAGCTTATTTACTAACAAGAATGCATCTATATTTATATAGTTAGGTGAAAAAATAACAATATTTACAGAAAGACTTGAGCATTTATGTAGCTCTGCAGCCCCCTCCATACCCTTCAAATGCAGCATATTCATCTGGTATAACAGGAAAAACCCCATCAGCATTTTAATTTACAACTTTCTATTTATGAATTTTTCTAAGTATGTATTAATAATTAAGAACAATATAGGAGTTCTTCTTTTAATGCTGGATAAAATGGGATGGTACTGTAAATATCACATACCAAAGTGCCCTTTTTGGTTACCACAAATATAATTTCAGTTCAGTAGTTATTTCATTATTGTGGTTGGTCACATCACCATCTATCCAGTCATCAAAACTAGAAAACTGAAGAAAAATTTTTGTCTCTCTTTCTCTGCATCTACATTTCATTCTACTACCATATTTTAAGTCTTTAAATATTTATCCAGTCCAATTGTCCATGTCCTTACTATACCACTTAGTTTCAGTAATTCAAAATCTTCTTGATTGGACATTGTGCTATCTTTCTAATTGGCTTCTTTGCTTTGAAGATTTTGTATCAAATATAAACTGCCTTGCTCTCTTTTACTGAAGATTTTGTGTCAAATACCAGCTGTTAAACATATTTTTACTAAAATGCATTTTTGATTCTTAATTCTTCGCCTCAAATCTCTCCTATCCAAGAATAATAAAGTTTTTCATATGTCATTTAAAGTCACTCATAGTGCAGTTCCTATTTGTTTCTGTAACCTGTCTGCCAGATTTGCTACCTTCTACATTACCTTTCTGCAAGCCATCGTTCTTAGAAATTGTCTTTCAGATATCTTAACTTTTTGTCTCTTCAGACTCCCTCCCCACATGAAATCATTCACTAAATGAAACACAGATAAACACCATGAGTCTCAGGAACTGTGCCACACCAGTGTTGAATAGATGTCATTCCCCCACATGTCTCTAGCAGTTTTTAGTCACATTAAGTGTCATTTTTTATCTGTAAGTGTATTAAAGGATTTTCAGAAGCCACAAGGATTTATATTATTTACATTCATTATGCTTTCATTAGAATAGAGGATATTTTAAGCAAAAAATAATGGATGTGAGAAGACACATGAACATTTACTTTTTATGTTCTTTGAAATGAGGGAAAGTGACAAAGAGAATGTGAATGCTTCCAGATTTTCTTTTTTCTTGTTTTTTGTTTGTTTGTTTTGTTTTTTGGTTTTATTTTTATTGTGACCAGAGTATGACATTACCATTTATTTTCGAGACTCACTATGTAGTTCATTCAGCCTGGCCTTGAACTCACCACACAGCCAAAGCTGGCCCCAAACACACAATGATCCTCCTGCCTCAGTTCCTGAGTGCTGGCATTACAGGCATGTGCCACTATAACTGTCATGGTGAATGTCACAAAATGACAGGCAAGTGCCACCATGCCTGTCATTTTGTGAATTAAGGAAATAAGAAGGAAAATTTGTAAAATACCATGAAAAGCCATGAGGGTTTGTATTGTTGTCATTCATTATATTTTTCTTTATACATAATAGAGGGTATTTTAAGCAAAATTTTCAGTTTCTAAGAGGAAGCGATATCTACACTACATGTGAGTGGAGCTATATGCTATAGAATGAAATACAGAAGACTACACATCAAAGATAAAGAAAAATTACATCTGGCTTTGAAGTCCTACCATGCTTTTGTTTTTCTATTACCATTGGTTCTATCATGTTGCGTCTTACTGGATTTTAATATGTATAATAATATAAACAAATTTTCTATGGAAAATGAGATATTATAGTAGCCAGTGCTCATTTTCTGTTATTTGGTTCAGAATGCCTTGTAATAGTTTCGTTCTCTTGAATGCTTTTATTCTACTTTGTTATGTTTGATATTATTGTTTGTGAAGCTATGCTCAACTATTTCAAAGAAAGAGACATTATGGTAGCTACTGTTGATATCTAATTGTCTTGTTGTGAAGTGCTGTGTTACTTGTATTGTTTTGTTCTGATCTGTGTTGTTCTGTCCTGTTTTGTTTTATTTTCTGTAAAATAAAATTTAAAAAAAGAAAGAAAAATTACAGTAAGCATACTTCACAGAGATCCAGATATATTTTTCTACTGTAATATTGAGATTAAAAGACTCCCAGAAGATATGATGGGAAACAGACATTTTATAATGAGAGGTTTAGATGGTTATATATATAGGAATGCCATCACTTAATGCATGTCTGAGGGATGAGTAATATGAGTAAGAACTGAAAAGAAACAACAAAGGACCACTCATTCAGTCAGGAGTCAGAGTATCACTCATGTGTGGGTCCCAGGCTTTTAACGCAATGAAGAAACTGGGGCTTATAGAAGAATTGGATAATCTAATGTCATCACGTTTTCCCTCAATTTTGCAGTTAGGTTTCTGTCTCCATGTCAGGAAAATACAAAGGTTTAGGTTGCTGAAACAGAATAGCTTATGTGAAGAAGAAGGAAATTATGTAGTGCTATTGGATGATTTCCACACAGACATGGGATCTTTGTTGCTCAGTCATCTTATCTTTCAAGAGAAGCTGGATTTACAGATTTTTATGCAACCATCCTATTTAAAACTTTTTAATAGTAATTATGATAAAAGACATCTCTAAGCTAGGCTCAACCTACTAATCATGGTTCTTCTGCACTACATGCTGACAGTGCGTGTTAAAGATAATATACAAATATTTGATTAAAATAAAAGAATGCCTAAATGTGATTACTAACTTGCTTAATACATGTGTGAAGGTGAAACTATTGCAACAACAAAGTGGTTGAAAACCGACCTGATTGTGTTTCAGAAGACTTTCATTTTCACCTCCATTATATTACTTAATAAATATATGAATGGAATCATTATGATGAAAATAAAATGAGAAACAGAAGATAACTGGAAAGCCATAAGGTACTAAAAATATTTTCACAATTAATATAGTGTGTGTGTGTGTGTGTGTGTGTGTATGCAGTGTAGGTGGTCTACACAACAGTATTCTCTAAGAATCCCATCTCTTGTTCTGATCCTTCAGTCTAACCAGCAGCCGCAAAATGATGCCTCTCACTCTGATTTACCATTTAATGAAGTCAAAATTTAGGGGAGAGAGGAGTTATAACCTTATCAGTAACGTGTTATGTTCTTACTGGTTTATGGTTATTTATACTAATACACTTAGTTCAGGTTAACATAAATCACATTTGCTGTTACTGAGAAATGATGATATTCCTTGGACTACAGTTAGTCAGTTACTAACCAAAATCCCCAGAGCATACCAGATTTCTACAGGAATTCAAGTCATATTTAGTAAGCTAGAACTAGAGGGGAAATATTCTCAAGCCTCAGACAAATTGAAAAAAAATAAAGAAACTTCAAAGAGAAAATGTAATCATCTGAAAAAGTGTGATAAAGTATGCTCATTGGAATTGAAATGGTCCTTGGTTAGAAAGTTTAAGAAAGTAAATTAAAATGCCAAGCACAACAGATAACTTTAGCAATAAAGAATGTTTCACTCTCACTCACTCTGTAAAAAGAGTTCAGTCCAGTTAAATATTCATGAAACAAAAGATCAAGGCTGTAAGTCTTAGATCAAGTTCAAGACTGGGCAGGAACTAATGATCCAATAGTATATATGAATATCAAACATTTAGTAGAATAACTCAACACCACATTTTGGAATAAATCTTATTTTAATTTAATTGACTGTCAATTAATTTTAACAATTATGAAGAAGATGCTGATTGACACAATACAACTGTATCTAAGACCAAGTACACACTGAGAATTAGTCAATTGATGAGTTGTCCTAAATTTCAGACATTATCATAACCAGCTAGTAGATACCCTGATTGTTTCTTACATAGTGAGGTAATATTTGTACATTTCCAAAATCTTTTACTTTGTCATATATATGAATATTAAATATAAGCTTATATGCAAAGATCTGTATGCTAGTTTAGTGACTTCTTTAGCTGAAAACTTGCTGCAAACTTCAATTAAAGATATGAAGCCTATGTATTTTTAGCCTTAGCTATAAGGAAGACACTGCATACCTTAATCATTTGAAAGGAAAATTCCCTCCTGAAGCCTCCCTAGAAACAGGAGTAAGCAATTTCAGTTCAAAAGATTGATGGAATAGAAATACACCCAAAGAAGCTTTGACCAATTTGACATCCTCTTTTTAAAGTTGCAGGAAATAGTGAGGTTAATCCAGCCACCAGCAGAATGCCCCTTCGGAGTGTGTATAAGCCGGTGAAATGTGCAGGATGTCTGAGAAACCGTGAAGAGGTCCAGCGAAAATAATCACCCGCTCTTCAAGCCGAGAGGTAACAAGCACTGCAGGTAAGATAAAGTTCCAGACGCTAAACCCATTCTCAGTGCACCAGACCTGTGGCCATACTTCCCTGGAGAAGGCACCTTGTCCATCATTACGATCGGTTCAACCAAACCATTTTATCCATTTATTTATTTTCAAGTTGTCAACAACATTTTAGAAGGCAAAGGCAGACAAAGCTTCTGCTAAAAAGCCTAAGGGTTCTGTTATTTCTTCAGACAAAAATGACCTGGAGTCATTTTTGCAAAACTGCTAATAAAAATGCTCTGAGCACCATTATGTTGACTGAGCCAAAATAAAGCTCTTTAAGCACATACCACAGTGATATGATCAAACATAATGAAACTCAGAGGGGAAAAAAATATTGAGAGCGACAAGGATGCCATACAATTTACTTTCAGATGAACTCATTTTTATTTATATGGGCTAGTGTTTATTCATAGTCTGTGGAACTTTTATATAATTTTTAAAAATGGACATGAAATTATACCATAAGTTTTTACTGCAACATTCACAAAACTGACACTAACAAATTTCTATATCCTCTTAAAGATTGCATCGACCATGTTGTACTTTGATTTGTGCTTAGTTTATATCTTATACTACAAGCAGTGGTATGCAAGTATTAGCTTCAATGTATTTTACCGTTACTGCCATAGAATTAGTACTTAATAAATATTTGTTCAATGTATTAATGAAGTCTTTCAAATCAACAGATCTCAACTTTTAGTCAATATATTTAACAGATGTGCAAGCCCCCAAATTACATATGAAATATTTGTGTTGATGTACAAACATAAAAAGAGAAGAAAAATTGTAAATAATATAAATGGAAGTTTCATGAAATAAATATGAAGATAGAAAGTTGATATAGTTTCTTTTAATAAAACACACACAAAAACTATAATCACATTAATTAAATTGCAGTGATCATATTGAAGTTGACAATTATCTATTAAAAATGAGTATTAGATAATTTTATATGAACTACTCATATATTATTTATAAAATATAAAAATGTTTATATATCAACAATATTTAGAAATCTTGGAAGAACTCAGTATATATTGTCAATAGAAATACGCATAAAACCACATAGGACTTATATTAACAATAATGATAAACATTATTATTATCATATTCATATCATTATTATGATTTTTTTTTTTGGACCAGGGATTGAACTGACAGCCTTGTGCTTGCCAGACAGGCGCTCATGCCGCTAAGCTAAATCCCCAACCCTATTATGATTATTTTGAAGGTCAAGTGATAGTAATCCTGTAATGTCTCAGTCAGAACCACAAAGCTTAGTAAAACTGAAGTATCTGCTTTTTTGAAATCCCAAATCCAGTTTTTATATCATTGTTACAGTACTCATTCCAGTGACTCCATTTATTAGACAAATAAATGTTTTTCTTTTAATGTAGTATTGGAGATTGAACCCGGAGGCTGAAACATGCTGGGCAAGTACTGTACCACTAAGCTACATCCCCAGCCCTATTAATGTTATTACTTTGTGATAAGATCACTCTAAATTGTTCAAACTGGCCTTGAACTTCCAATCCCCCTTCCTTTGTCTCCGAAGTAGCTGGGATTACAAGTGCTTGCAGGGTTCCCAGCCAAATACATGTTCTGCTATGCAACAAAATAAGATGTGATCCTATTGTGAGGATAATGGAAAACAAATACTTGCCGCAAACTGAAAGGTAAACCCATATAAAAAGAAAAATGTATTAGCTTTCCTTTAGCTGAGCTACAAAACCTGACAACTGTAAAGGAGGAGAGCTTTAATTTGGCTCACATTTTTGAGGAATTCTGTCCATAATGACAGAGGGAATGACTGAGCAAGAATACTTAGTTCGCGGCAGCCTGGAAGCGGAGCCGGGGAACAGCACCAGAGAGGAAAAGGCCTGGGCCATACTCATGGGCAGCACCAAAACCACACTTCCATGGCCTACTTAGACACACCCAGAAGGGTGCTGCACAAATCCTTTGGGTGTTTTCTTAATCCTGTCAAGTTGATATATCGTAAGTGTCACAATATTGATATAGGGGAATGAAACTCCCCGACCTACTATGTCTGTGAGTTTCTGTTCTCTAAAATCGAAGAATGAATTCTAGGAACATCGGAGGTTAAGAGCAGAATATATTAATTGAGAGAAAGAAAGCTTCTGACTGAAGAGAGACAGAAGGGGTCCCGAGCGGATTGCCAAGGACTCTGTCTTTTCCAGGGACTTTTATAGAGTAAAAGCATGGGTTTAAGGTGGGGGAAGACTGGGAGCTCATGGCAGATGGGTATAAGGCAAGACATAACTATAGTTAGCCAATAAGATCAATAGTTCAGGTACAATTGATTACATTAGGGACAAATGGGGAAGTGAGTCACATAGAAAACGGCATTCTTACAGAGCAGTGACTCTTTCCTATGGGGATGGGAACTGTTTAGGGTACGGATCCTCAGGATATGGGTGCATTTGTTTGGTCTTTTCTTGAGGCCTGGCCCACGCAGGAGGCGTCAGTCTCCCCACAGCTGCCAGGTGTCTGCCCTGGCTCCAAGGAGGACCCGGCCCTGTCTCACTGCCTGTAATATTTCTGACTAACTCAGCTGCCTGCAACAATATAACTCATCATAAGTGTAACTTCACAACAAGATATGGCTAATCTTTACAGTACAGTTAAAGCAGACCACAAACTAAAAATCCTGTGACAATTTCTCATTATTTTAATAATCTGGTCAGTAAATTTGGTGAGTGCTACAAAAAAATAAAGATTTTAAGAATTAAATGCTAGTAATTTTTGTTATATTCCCATGAATAGGATCAACATTAAACCTCTAAAGTCATTTGTAAATTTGGAAAGTAAATATGACATACAAAAATATATTTTCATTTAGATTTCATGCCATAAACTGCTAAATATTTTTCACAAAGCATTGATTGGTCTGTCAATTAAGATATTATTTTGGTAATGTTATAATGTTCATAAAATAACAATTTTACTGTATTTGTAATAATTCGGGTATTTTATTTTTATTACGTGATCTGTACCTAAGGGTGACTTTTGTTTATGGATGTTCTATGTCACATTAATTTACTTACAATCAAAGAGTATTGCATTGTTCTTTTCCTTTTTCCTTTCAATTTTTTTTTTTTTTTTGGTTCCTGAAATTTTAGCTACTATAGCAAACAATTTGAATTTATTTCTGTGTAGACTTTTACTTTTTTTTCACAAAGAACATTTATTTTTCTTTGCTTAACATCATTACTGATACATTTTGGTCTATACTATCTTATATTTTATTATCTAGTCTCTATTTCTCCACTTCTGGGTTTTGTTGTTTTGATTTCTTCTCTCCTTTTTTGCCTTTGCTTGTTGTTATTTTGTGTAAATGAACAATCATCTTGTATATAATCTTTTCCTCCACTAGATTGGACTACATGTGCCCTATTTTCTTATAGTAAGTCCAGAAATTACAGTACACATACATAATTTATCGTTTCTTCTTATTAGCAAAATAAGACTGTAACTCCCCACTTATATATTATTGTTGCTTGCTTTAATTTTATGTAGTACCTTTTAATTTCACAAATAATGTTATTGTCTTTTTAGGCAGTTAATTTAGATTTATTACATACTTACTACTTCTATTATGCTTACCTTCTCACAATGGCCATTGTGAAATCCTTTACTTCACCTCAATACATATTTTTTAGATTTTCTTTTAAGGATCTGCAAATGGGGAGATTTTCCTCTGATTTTGTTCACAGTGCCTTTGCTTCATCATAATGCTGTACTTTTTTTACATAACATAAAATTCTAGTTTGGACTGTATTTTCATTCAGCATATTCTATGCCACTTCACTATTCCCTGTGGCTTTTGATACAAAGAAAAAAGCTATCAAATTATTGTTCCTAGTATCTGTGAACTTTTCTTCCTTATTTCTAGAAAATTGCAAGCATTATTTATTCCAGAGTTGCTGTCAAACCTTTATTTTTTTGTTCTGGAATTCAAATTAAACATATGTTAAGCTTTCTTATGACTCTGTCCTATGGATTTTTATCTCTGTTGTATGATTTTCTTCGCTTTGTACCTCTGTTGTGTATTCTACATAATTTCATCTATTCAGCTTTGAATATCATTAAAATTCTCAGTTTCTCATCTAAATAGCTAAGTGCATCCATTAACTCATTAAATTTTATTTTCTTTCTATTTGATTAATTTTCAAATCTGTTTGTTGTTTTTTATATATAGTTTCCAATACCTTGAAAATCTTTTTCAAGCTTATTATTTCAGTCATACTGAGCATATAGCTTAAAATGTGTTTCATAGCTCTAGTACTTAAATCTTTGAAGATAATTTTCTTTCTAGCCTTCTAGTGGTTTCATGTGTTTCATTTCATTTTGTTTAATTTTTTATTCTTGCTACTTGGCACTTCTTTGTGGGAATTCTTTGAGATTTGACTAACAGAGATTCTTCCATAAAGCAATGACATTTGCTTCTGTGAGGCACCTGAGTCACTCCCACTTTGAAAGAAACTGACATCCAAAGGTCTTGGGGGCAGCTATGATTTGTTGTACAAATCATCAGTAACAAGCTTGTGATAATAATGTCTAGGGTATTTCCTCCCTTTTCACAGTTCAGTGAAAATGCACTGTCCTTGTAGCACTGAAGTATGGCTGCCTGCCTGTTACTCAACACATGCACAGAAGTTATCAGCTCTTCTCACTTTATGTGTAACTTCTTCAAAATCCCTTTGTTCAGCCACAGCAGAGCAGATTCTTATCTCCTCTTTCCTGAATAAAGATTAAAAACCTTTATCTTTAAAAACCTTAAGTTAAAAATTATTTATCTGCTTAGTACCTGTAGTGATTTATGTCTAGATGTCCCCCCAAAGCCTCATGCAGTCATAGGTGGGGCTTCTTCAGATGACTGGATCTACAGTGTGAGATGCTGGTGCACTGATTTATGGTGCAGTGTTTAGCTCAAAGGTACTAGGATTATGGGTGTGAGTGCTACCTGCAATAAATATCCTGGATAAGATAAAAGGAATAGAAAGAACAGTAGTCATTTCTTGTTGCTTTGCTACCTTCTGCCTGCTGTGAACTGTTTTTCCTGTGCAATAGCACCCGTTCCTTGGAGCCATGACTATGACCCAAAAGCTCTAAAAACTGTGAGGTAAATAAACCTTTTCTCCCTTAATTTTGGACATCTGGCATTTTTTCTCAGCAACAACAAAAGCAACTAAGAGTAGCATATTCTGAGTTCTCATTTTTACTTAGGTTTTTGTCTAAATATGCCTTGATAGTCTGTGAATTTTTCAGATTTTTTAAGATAATTGAATGATGTACAGTTTTCCATAATTTTAAACAGTTTTTAGAAAGAAAGTATCAAGTGTTGCTGCTAGAGCTGCTACAATTCATAAAATTGATCATCAGGGAACAACAAACCCAAAGAGATTAAGACAATATATTATTTACACTACTGCAAACAAAACTAGTCTCATGTTCACTGCTTAGCTTTCCTGTGCCAGGTTCCATGTAGACCATGTAGAGGTGGACCAGGGTGAATACTACTCAAATGGAGGCCTTTACTGTGGGTCAGGGCATTAAAATAAAGAAATCCACACTCTTATAAAAAGGCTAGCAAACCTGCTTTATGTTTGCCCCACAGGGATTCTGTTCACAATCCTGTTCAGAAAAAGTTACGTGTCACCAATTCAATCATAATTTGAAAAAAAGAATTGTCAGTCCCCTTTGACCAGAAGACATGGAGATATAATAAAACTATTTCACAAAAGAAATTCTAATGTCTAGCCTACTATAGTAACAAAAATAGCACATTGCTAAAATAGAATTTTCTCTATACAAAAGGCAATAAGTGATAATATATGCAAATCTATAAAATAAATAAAATAGAAAGCATTCATGTATCTACCATTAGCCTAGAATTTGAAGCATATATATAAAATTTGAGTTAAACAAGAATCATTTCAATTATTCATAAAGTAGAAGTCATTTATTGAATTTCTACATTGTAAGATCTTGTGATAAAACAATGACGAACTTATCCGTAGTTACGTATAAAATAAATATTTAAATGTGTATTTAATTACAACAAGAGGGAGGGAAATACAATAATAAGTTAAAAATAAAAAACTAATATAGCCTGGGAGTAGGAAAAAAGTGATAGGGAATTAGCTTCGGAGCTTCTGGTTCACAGATTAGCATTTGATGTCAAGATTTGTTCTGCAAGACTGAAACTCACTTGGTTTGTTTTAATTTAGTTTTATAATTAAAAATCAGAGTATCACTCTGATTTAATTGGTAAAATAACTAATGTATGACTCACATTTTAAAAGCAATGTGACGCGATAACCAATTACAAGTGCTTAGTAGTATCCAAAAGTGAAAATATACATACCACCATGAAAAATCTTCAGGCATGACTTAAAAGCAAATCTTTGGTGTGTCTATTATTTGTGTGTGTACGTGCTATAAAAGAAACAAATGATCTTTAGCAACTATATTTTTCTCTTTAAAATTATTTCTTTTATTCATTTTTATAATCTTACATAAACAAATCAAGAAGATAAAAGTTAGATCAAATAATCTGAAAATTTTTAAATAAAGAAATCTAAATTTTAACAGTTACATATAGAGAAAAATAATAGAATTTTCAGTTTACTAAAAGCAATTCATATTTACATAATTCAAATATTTGTATACATTAAATTTTAGGTTTTAATCATTACTGATTTAAATGTCTGAAATTTGTATGATTTAGAAACAGTGATGATAGGCTTTTGTATAAGCATTTTCAGAATAATCGAATAAACCACTGTGAATTGCTATACTAGAGTGAAAGCTCTGCCCAAGACTTTTGTTTGTCTGATAGCTTATAAAATATATGTACATTATATACTTTTTGTGTCTCAAGGGACATGGAATGCCATGAATCAGAAGAAAGTCTTTAAAGAATTTATGAACATCACACTGCAGTTGGTTTCTAGGCTGTGCATTCTCTTTTGTAGTCTGTTGTGGCTTCTATCTAGATGTCCCACAAAGCCTTATGAAGTGACAGCTGAGACTTTTTCATAGGTGGCTGGATCTAGATGCTGGGATTAAGGGAATGTTTATTAAATTAGTCTACTGATTGGTTTGGCATTGCCCTAATCCCAGTGGCCTAGATAGACTATAAAAGAGGCAGAAAAAAGCTGCTAAGGACCTGTGGTCCCTTGTTTGCTTTGCTACCTTCTGCCCACCATGAACTGTTTTTCCTCTGTGATACACTTCTGCAATGCCACTCTACTTTAGAGTCAGCCAATTATTGGCTGAAACCTCTACAAATTGTGAGACAAAAAAACCTTTCCTCCTTTAATTTTAAGTGTTGGGTATTTTGTCTCAGCAACAAGAAGAGTAACTAAGACATAGTCCAAAGCAAAAACAAGCAAGGATCAATGCTACATATTTATACATGTTAACCTGAAAACAAAGCAAGCAGGCAGTTAAATATTTGCAAAAGAATAGAGAAGGGTACTATTCTGCACATGTTCAGCTCATATTAAGAGAAGAGACTCCAGAGTGCAAGTAGAAGCTTAATGACTCCAAAGGCCTAGGGCTGAAAACAGTATGCAGTAAATTTTCCTGTAGATAGAAATTTTCTGAAGCTGGTCAAGTACCCAAATTCAAAAAGGAGGAAATATACTCACCAAGACTTGCCGAGTTTTAATGATAAATTAATCAAATACGTTTGAATATATAAAACATATTGCAATGATTTCTGTGAATAGTCAATATTTGAGATGTTCATCAGTGAGGAGCACACTGAATACAATGGGGGTTTTTATATACTAAACAAACTTTGTAGTACTGTGAAAAAGTATTATTTCTGTGTGTTCTGATTACAAGTGCATATCTTACAAACATATTTTAAATTGAATTTTATAAAAGTATATTGTTATGAAGTAAAGGTTCATAATAACAACTCATTAATCCACTTACCCAGGAAGGACTTTGTTAGGGACTATCTCCAGAAAGACATATGATCAGTCCACTCACAATGAACATATGCCACATTTTTTCCTCTAGCAGAAAATTTCTTTACTTTGAGTTGGCTTAAAGAAAATGTAACTGATCTTCAAACTTTCCATAAGTTAAACATAACTGGGATCTATGAATGTATGGGGCATGGCTCTTTGTAAAGAATAATATAAAGTCGGTTGGGCATGTTGTCCCATAACTAAAATCCCAGCACTTGAGAAGCTGAGGCAGGAGTTTCACCATGAGTGTAAGGTCATTCTGGGATTCATGTGACTTCAAGGCCACCCTGGACTACAAAAAACAGAAACAAACAAACAAAAAGAATTATATAAGCTTTCTAACTTTAGGGATATAATGTTAGGATAATTGCAAAATTCCTCCTGTCTGAGGCCTTATTTGTAAATGTGTGTCCAAGTTAAAGAAGGACTAAAAAGTCACAATGGGAGATTTTAACATTTTGCTTCACCTGTGACTCTTAATTATTGAATAATTACTAGAAAAGCTTGACCTTTAGTAATATTTCCAATTTGCAGACATTCGAAGTAACAATCAGACCAATTGTGCTCTCTCCAGTGTGTATAGTACTTTAAAAATTATAGGGAACTTCCAAGTTGAAGAGTAAATCAAATGATGAGTAGGAATGTTAAATGCTAATTATAGATAATTAAATAGTTGAATATAAATTCATTAATGAGTAATTTTTTATTTTTTTATTTAAAGAGAATAAAACAAAAAGGGAAAATTTTGCAGAATAAATGCATAATTTATAATGTGAATATTTAACTCTTAATGCTGCACATTAAAGGATCTATATAAATTTATATTAAACTGAAAAATTCAATCCATGGCTTATAAACATAAAATCTAGTACACTGAAACTTTTAAAAAATAATAAAACAGATGTAACAAAGAAAGAAAAGAAAACAGAAGGAATTGTAATGGCAAAACTGATCTTTGTTTTTAATTGGACTACACAAGGAACAGCATGATAGAGACCAGAAAAAGATAAGGTTTGAATCGTGTTTGCTATATTTATTCTCACCTACTGTGATATATTGACAAATGTTAGTATCATAACCAAGTGTTAATTAATAAATCATAGTTCTCACTGTAGGATGCACTTCTTCACACATATACTAATTCCCAAGAATAGTACAGAAAATATAAAATCCTTTAAATCTGTATGCTGAAACTTCTAATTAATTCTTGGTAAATGTTATACAACTTAGAGGTCTCCACAAATCTTTGTAGACAAAAGAATACAAATTTCTTGGTGGAGAATTCTAGTCTTTGTCACAGGTGTTCTGGGCATAAGTAAGCATTTCAAACTGGGAGTGGAAACATATGTTTAAGCTGTCAAGATCAATGACAATTTCACTCCACTCTTTCCTTGTGTTAGTTTGATTATGTAATCATCATTCACCAAAACAAAGTAAGACATGGTGATTTTTTTTTCTACATTTTAGATATTCACTGGAGAATTCGGTCCTGGAGAGTTTTTATTCCATTCCCAACTAAAACCTTATTGAACCACATTAGCATGTATTAATTGCTATTGTATTTCTTCATTATACTCCAACATCTATATAATAAACTTTTTCTCCAGCACCTGAGCTGAGAGTTAATTTTTCCTGCTTCTCTTCATCTACAGCTTTGGTTAAAATATATTTTTGAATCAACAGATAAGTCAATAAAAAGTATGTAATGCATTTGTCTATATCTACTAAACTTCTGAATTATGCAACAACCTCGCTGGTTTATTAAACAGTCATGACCACTTCAGTTTATTTCCCAAAGTTAAGGTATAGAAATGCTAATTCAAATCTTCTTCTAGATGAATGGAAAGTCCAATATAGAGAGACTTCTCCTTGTTTTACGTTTGGGAACAAGATATATTTGCTCTGATACATAACAAGACATTTTGGCTTGGAGAGATGATTCAGAAATGGGACTCTGTCCTCTAAGTGTCAGTGGTAGTAAGAAAAAGGGCTATTGAGGGAGCCTGTCAAATTTCCATTATTTTCTAATAATCCAAAATGAATTGAGAATTCCTTTACAAATTGAATTCCATAACTCATCATAAAAAATAATGAGTGGAAATGCAAAGATAACCTATGCAAAGACATCTATGGCATGATATCTTTAAAGCACATTGAATAATTATAGAAGAAAAATTAAGGTGTTTTTCTATTTTCATTATTGTAAAGAAGCAGCTCTGGCACTAGGCAATAAGTCCTTATATGAGCTTTGAAGACAGCACTAAAGAATAATCTCAACTCTTCTTAACTACTTTATGGATCTGAAAATACCAAAGCAGTATCTTTTCTACCAGTAAATTTCAAGCTAAGAGGGCAGGAAAATAAGGATGTGTGTGTGTGTGTGTGTGTGTGTGTGTGTGTGTGTGTGTGTGTGTTTGAACACGCAGGAACATGTGTGTGATAATAGTACTAAAGATTGAACTCAGAATCTTTCTCTGAGCTCTATCTTTCTATCTATATGTCTATTTATTTACTTATCCATCTGTTTTTGTCTTTTTGAGACAGGGTCTCACTGTGTAGTTCAGACTGGCCTTGAGCTCAATTTGTAGCCAGACTCCCAACGATCCTCCTGCCTCAGCCTCCACAGACTGGGATTACAGATGTGCACCACCATGCCCAGCTTACTTTTTAAAATTTTATTTTTAGACAGGTTCTCCCTAAGTTACCCAGTGGAATTAGTAGTGGGACTCAAACTTATAATCCTCTTCTTAATAAAATGAGTTTTCTTCAGGGAAAAAAGTCACTATTTCTCAAAAATTATACACTTCTAGGTATTTTAAAGCATAAATTGTTTGATTATGTAAGACAGTGAGAAAAGGAGCACCCTATATTTAATGACGACCTATGGACTCCAGGTATATAGCTACAGAATTCGAGGCCAAATTTATTCTGGTTAAGAAAAGTTTTGGAAGCGAGATAGTATAAAACAGAACATAAAGCTGTCATTACTTTTCATTTCATGGGTTTTCCAAAAATATTTATGTATCTGTTTTTCATAAATAATATTAGTTGTGGATTCTCAGTGAAGGAAAATATGTGAACAGGGTTTTTCCCCCTCTTGTTTTATTTTACAGTCTTAAATTATCTGACATGCATAATAAAGGATGGGTTAACAGGCAGTGGGGAAGGACAGAAAGGGAGAAAAGGTAGCAACTGTAAAAAGAACTTTAAAAAGAGCACGAATAAAATGTCTAGTGCACTGAAAAATATTCTGATTTCAGAAAAGAAATGGAAACACTAATTTATACTGTAAAACTCAATTTCAATTTTTTGTTTTGTTTTTGGTACCAGGGATTGAACTAATGACCTTGTACTTGTCAGGCAGACACTTATGCCACTGAGCTAAATCCGCAGCCCAAAACTCAGTTTCTTAGATGAGCATTTTTAAAAAGTTATTTTATAATAACATTTTTTTTCTATTTTCCAATATGCTACAATGTATCAACACAAAAGATAAAAGAATTATACATTGGCATTGCATCGAAACTTAATATTTTTCTTAGCAATATATTCATAATCAACAAAATTTGTTTTAGACTAATAATATCTGAATATCAGTACATATATACTTGAGATACATATATATGATAAGAAAGTTGAAAGAGGAATTGTTACAACTGAGCAAACTATGAAAGGAAATAAATTCTTTACAGGACCATTTACAGCTTAAGACTATATCAATCAAATTATCTCTATGAACCTGAAATAGGTTCAGTCAAATTTCAATTAAAATAAACCACTTAAAACATAAGATTCTTTTTACTATCATTAGAGAGAGGAAAATATCAACAGTCATAGTTTTTTTATACTTTTTGCATATAGCATTTAAGAAAACTTCAAAATAATTTTTCTGAGTTTATTATTCTGCAAGAAGGATTGTCTTCATAAGGCTTTTGTTATTAAAGAATGTGCTTATAGTATGATAATTTATGTCTAGTTCATTAAGCAGGTGTTCTGGGCAAGATAATATAGGGGAAATGGCAAATATGACACACTGTTTTCCATTAACCCCTCTGGCACTGACAGCCTGAAGTTCCTTTTTGAAGGCTAATCCATTTTGCTTAATGCTTAGCATTTTTACATCCTAGCTCTGGGTGCCAGAAAGGTTTTATGTTTGAAGTACAAGAAAAGCACGGGGGAATTTTGAGCATCTAGTTAGTTATCCCTTATGAAAGTCAGTGATAAAAGCTAAAAGCATTAAATATAGAAAGGCTTTATGGAGTGTGTGTGTACACCAAATCAAAATGCTTTGTTCTTTATGATAAAAACATGATTTAGATTCATAAAAATATAATATATATTAATAACTGCTATTATACATATATAAAACAAGTGTACTATATGTGTATAATATTACATTTATGAAAATATATATGAATAATTGCTGATATATATATATATATATATATATATATATATATTTAACTTGCTAGAAATTTTCCTGCATTACTACTTACAACTCGTTAGAACCTCATTATGTAGGAAAGTCAGGATAAAAAATAAAGTAGAAAGGAAATAAATATGCTTATTCACAACATGCACATCAAGATTTATAAGACTGCAAACTGCTTCCTCTCCGCGGCCAAATTTAGCGCGCCTATTTGTGTTATCAATTTGGATTTAAATTGCTTTGAAAAGTGTATATGAGTTTGTCACTGTTCCCACCAGTCCTGTTGTAATGATTCCTGATCTGCTTTGCTCATTTGTTCGATCCCCACAGTCATTTGAATTAGTGCATCCTATCTAAGTATTTATCTCCCCAATTAGGGTACATTAACTTTGTTTCAGTTTAATTGCTTCCCACAATGTTATACTGCAACACTTGTTACTGTTCTATTTTAAAACCACTCTGATATTTGGTAATATAATGGAGTGAAAAGAATCATTGCAACCGATGATGTTGGGACAACTGAACATCTACATTATCCATACCCCTCAAAATAAATGAAATAAATCCAGTTGCAGGCAACACACTCTTTACAAAAAGGCTTTGAAGAGTGTGGGTGTATCTTGAAAGAAATTATGAGTTAGCTTCATTATAATTTAATATTTCTCCAAAAATATTATCAATATATGAAAAAATAATACACTATCTGGAAAATATTTACAAAAAACATATCTCTAGCAGTCGATTCGAAGTCTATTATCCAAAAAGATATAAAGAACTCTTAAAATTTAAGGAAAAAAATAAATAACCTTATTTGAAAACATACTAAAACTACTAACAAGCCCCTCACCAAAGAATATATGCCAATGGTAAATAAGCATGAGAAATTATATGCATCACCTGTTAGGAAGAAATTGAAAATCAAAATGAGATGGAACTTCATGCTTATTAAAATAGCAAAAACCCACATATGCCAAGACCCCATGCTGGTGAGGATGTGTAGTAACAAGAGTTGTCATTCACCGCAGTGGAATTCAATGAAACAAAAAAAGAATGAACTGGTATAACTTCTTTGAAATATAGTTTGGTTGTTTCTTATAAAACAAATCCTACTTTTATTATATGATCTGGCAGTTGAGCACATTATTTATCCATGTGAGTTGAAAACTTGTAACTACACAAAAATATACACATGACATTTTGTAGGAGCTTTACTCATAATTGCTGAAACTTGGAAGCAACCATGCTACCCTTCAGTGGGCAAATGGATAGATAAATCGTGGTCCACCCAGACAATGGCATACAATTTGGTACTAAAATGGAATAAGCTGTCAAACCATGAAAAGACATGAAAGAAAAATGCCAAATTGTAAAGGCTATAAACTGTGATTTCAACTATGTAGTATAAAATGGCAGAGTTAGTAAAACAGTAAAAGAATACTGATGATAAATATGTGAAGCACATAGGAATTTGAGTTCCCAAAGCACTCTGTATAATATTGTATGGTGATGTCTGACAAAACTTCATGATGGAATAGTTGGTGCAGTCAAAGCCAGTGTTTTTAGATTTGCAACCTTGGAGAATGCAATAGTCACAACTGCCATAAGTAAACTGAGGGAAGAGTAGATTTTGGACATATAATATTCAAGGACATGCAAGTGATCTGCTCTCTCAGTGAAACAATCAGAGCTATAGAATAAATAAGAGCCATTAGCATATTAATGGCATATTGAGCCATGACACAGCATGAGATAATAAAGGAAATGATTATACATGGATAGGAACAAGAACAGAGTTCTAGGGTACAATGAGAAACTGGGGAAATGAGGAACTTTAGCAAAGGACCAAAAGAATGGGCATTTTAGTGAAAGGAAAACTAGTAATCTTAAAGCCAAATAAATAATGAAGGAGACATATACTTTATGTGCCAAATGTAACTGGTGGATTAAATAAACTGAAGTCTTGACTATTGACTGATGAGGATTTTGATAAAGTGTATCATATGGTAGGAAGCTTAAACACTGTGGAAGTACAAATGCCTGAAACATAGTGCATACAGAATAAATGTGGCAATTTTTACACAAAAGCTTTATTTTTTATGCTTGGATCATAGGTGACTTTGCAGTGTGAAATTCCTTGAAAATATAGAGCGGTTCTGTTTGTCTTTCATCATATGACCCTGGTTTCAAATGTATTTATACACAAGAAACAGAGCAACTCTTTATAAATCCCTCAAAACTTAGTTATGCTTATGATGAAATATTATTTTTCCAGCCTTTCTTCTGCCAAATCCACCTATCCTTCTGCTCTTCCTAACAACTTTTACCAGAAAACATATAAAATCATAAAATCCAGAAAACAACTGCCAAGATAGTAGGAGAAAACTCCTAGTAACCCAATATATTTTTGAAAGGACTTTTCTAGGAGTCAGATCCAAAAGTGCTGAAGGTCCTACTCCAGAATCAGTGTTCCATCACTTATTAAGTATGTGTAATAATATCTCCATTTTCCCTGTTGGCAAATATGAGGTAATATGAATAATAACAGTAGTTGTAAGGTTGTGAGGATTAAATGAGTTAAAATATTGACAGTGCTGTGAGCAATGTCTGATAGATGGTAAGTAATTTTACTGGTTCAAAGAAGTGGATGAACTGGGAAAAAATGCTGGATTGGGTTAGAAATGTTTGTTAGCAATACATATGTGCTGGTAACTATTCTTCTCTGGAAATTGCTTGTTTATTTTCCACACAAGAAACTTATTGCAGGTGTTGAGCAAAATGGATAACTCTTGTAACATTGCTATATGTTTTTATTTAACACTGAAGATTGGTTACAAGGGAGATACAAACATAAAACTGAGCTGGGGATATGCTGAGTGGAGCACTGCTTGGTTATCATGCATGGGGCCCTGGGTTCTTCCCTGGCACCAGCGCAACACACACACACACACACACTCACTCACCTCTGTCAAACTCTTTTGTATTCACGTACTCCTATGATTGGTGGACTTCTGGGACCCCCAGGGGACTATAATTCAAAACTGTCTTCATACTAATACCAAGACATGATTTGCCTTAAATAATCATTGTCTTGTGAGTGTACCAGGTTTACACATTTATTGACATGTTTTCAGATTTCATATTGCAACTGGCCTTGAAGTTATAAGCTTCTTGTTAAATTATAAGAAATTCTTGTTTTATATGTCTATGTTATTCACATATTCTAAAAACTGTAAATGTTACTTATATACATATATCTGTAATGCATATAACTCTTGTACCTTAAATGCAGCATAAGTGATGTGCAAACATTAAATTTTCCTCATACCTATGTAATTATTCATAAACTACAGATGTTCAAAGTTCTCTAGAGCATTTTAAATGAATTGAAATAATAGTTTGAATCATCCAAAATTATCAATATTAGGATCTATTCGACCTCCCCAACATGGCTGCATTATTAATCTTAGTAAACAAAATATAAAAGTTTATATGAAGTAAAAGTTAGTAAATAGATGAGTACATCAACTAAAATGGCAAATGCTGCTCAGGTGTTTTATTTCCTCTAGGAACTTAACCTTGGACATGTAATACCAAAAACATCTGCCTTAAGACCCTAACAAGAGTGCTGACAGTAAATCAGCAATCTTTTCCGTCAATGAGAACAGGTGTACCAGAGAAATCAGGCTACTTAGTTCCATCAGCTCAGAAAATGAATTGATCCCGAAGGCAATGATAAAGGGACTTGACCATCTGCAGTTCTCAAGAAGATAAATAAATCAGATTCAGATGCTGCTGCAATTTGGGGTATGATCAGAATGTCCCTAATTCTTTATATCACGGGAAAATGACATATAAATATTGTTGCCAACGGATACAGACTGTTCTGCTTGGCAGTCATTCAAAGAAAAGATGTTTTGTTTTATTGTTTTTCTCTGTGAATGCTTTGGACTTTCATTTTAGAGAAAGATAAAGTGAAACAAAATATAAGGAATGGTTAATCATCACAGTGAAAATACTATTGGATATATGGTAAGGAGTTACCTTTCAAAAATAATATTTCCAAAAGCCAGGCATGGTAATCTCAGAACTCAAGAGGCTGATGCAGGAGGGCTGTTGTGAGTTCAAGACCAGCCTGGGCTACAAAGTGAGCTCAAGAGCAGCCTGAACTGCATAATGAAACCCCATCTCCAGAAAAAGGTCAAAAATAATGTTTCTTATATTTAGATAATTTCAACAGGATTTGATGTGAAATGCATCCCATCTCTAATTTTCTTGGGAAAGAGGTTTCCAAGCTACTAACAGCCTCTAAATTCTAGAGGTACTTTGTGGAGTGGATAGAGAGACGGGCTCCGTCTTTAACTGCTGTATCGTTAAGCTGGTACTTCTCAGATTCACTATTCCCAAACTTCAACCTTTTTTGTCCTTTCCTTTAGCACCCCCCACCATCATTTAGCAGCAATGAGGGAGATAAGTCCAGCTTCCGTGTGTTTTTTTCATCTTCTCAATTAGTAAGATTATGAAGGCTCCTCAAATGCTTCAACATTTGCCATATTCAACTACATTGAAAATACACACTTACAAATCAAATTTTGGAGGGCTACCATCTCTCACATCTCTACAGTATGAGAATTTGAGACCACTGGCCACTACTTCCTGTTCAGCTCAATAGTCTGCAGAAAGAGGCACCATGGGCCTGGAGATTCATCCCAGTGACTTTGTTTTCTTTTCTCTTTTGTAATGGGTAATTTGGAAATTTTCTTTGTCATACAAAGCAAGCCAAACAAACCAAAGCCACATAGGTATCTCACCTTTCAACATCAATTCAGTTTTGGTGAATTCATACAACTGAAGGCTCCTGAATCCTGTGTCGAGCCTTGCAGGACAGTAGGACAGGAAAGAACAGCAGTAGAGTTATATCCTAGACTGTAAGTCATCACAAAACTTTGCTGCACTTCATTTTGTTATGTGAGAAGATGATTATGAAAGTACCTTTGTTTAAATTAAATAGCACTCTATTTTTACATAAGATAGATGATCATAATAGTCAGTGACACTCTAAGGGAAATGCTGCTGGAAAAATTACGAGACAGAGCAGGACTCACACAGCTGCATCTGTTAGAATAGGGCTTCACAGCTGCACAAAACCCAGGATAAATAACAAGCAATTCTTCTCCCTCATTCTTCTATTACTTCTCAATCTTTGGATTCATATCTCATACTTCAATGTCATATTTTTTTTTCTTACTGGGCTGCCAGAAGAGAAATAGAGGTAATTTTACTAAACATGATAAAAAATAAAATGGACAGAGTCTGCTGTAGTCATGAATGAGAGGGAAAGGACATGCTATTCAAACCGAATTAAAGAAACATTTTGGGGTACTTTACCTGGGTCATCACGTGGCTTGTGGAGGATTAATAATAGAAGCACAATTTTAGAGATGAGAAAGAACTGAGAAGTCACATGAACACTATCAAAACAATAAGGTCATGTTGCAATAGTATGGTTGAATCTAGAGTTTCCAATTTACAAAAATTAAGCAATGAGTCCTACCTTGGTAGTGTGAATCAGCCTCCGAAATAAGAGGCAATCTCACTGCTATCACATAAACTCATAAAGCTCAAGCATTATAATGTGTAAAAGCTTTGAGTTGCTAAAATTTAGAATTTCTTTTAACTGCAAGATTGTGTGTGGTTATCATCTATGTTTAATGAAAGAAAATCAGATGGATAACAGGCATTTTTTTGCTGAAGTATATGTGGAAGAAAACAAAAAGTCAGTACTAATGATATGAAAACAATTTATCAAAGAAGGAAATCTGGTCTTTCTGCCTCTCATTCCAGGCTCCTTTTTAAAGCAATTGTATTATTAATCTTTGACTCTAAAACTTTCATCTTTATTGCCCTCTTTAAATATGCTAATTATAGAAGATGAGTATTTCAAGAACCATGTTTGTTTTCTACTTTAGTGGAAAGCACTACATGTTCATTGTTTTAAAAGAATAGGAATACAGTGAAAATTATCTCTAATCTTATCACTGAGATCTAGTCACAGTTAATATTTTCAATATAGAACTACATGTCAGAAATTTCAAGTAGGCTTCTAGGTGCTGGCTGATTGAGTAGTCCTAAAAAGCTTCAAGAATGGGGTTCTGTTTAAAACCATTCAGCTATTACTATTCTTATAAGTCAAATTGAAATTGGCACTATTGTATGAAATCACATCCATGCCAGTAATTGTCTGGATCAAGAATCCTTACTGGTGAAACTGGTACTGTGAGGAAAGGAAAAAGTAAATTTTTATGCTACAATTTGCTGAGCAGACTGGACTGAGAAATTGAGTGCCCAAATAAGAGTTTCACTTATTCATTATCCTGTTAAATAGCATACTCGCTTAATTGGAGTAAAGAGCAAGGCAGAGATTTAGTTCAGTGCATTGCAATGACTCCTAATAATAGTTAACTGGCACATGCCCATTTCATTTTAATGGAACACCTGATGTTACCTTTCAGCCTTTTTCCCAGCAACTAGCTCTATGATATTTACTCACATAAATGTCTAAGGGGCAAGACTTATTGTTTCTTCATTGCTATACCACAGGGTTTGCTAAAAAAAAAAAAAAAAAAAAAAAAAAAAGTGTTATCAGGGTTTGAGTTTCCTTCATGACACTTTTATCAAGTAATTGCATATTTGACACCAAACACTCTTAGTGGTAGATTAAGGTTAATGAAACACTTAGAGCTTTACTAAAGAGTATATTTGTAAAGATGGCAACTTCAATTTTATAAAGTACCTATTTTACAGCTTTACAATTATACATTTGATGTTGCATTAAGCTATTGTGGCAAAATTTCATTGATAAGAATGATAAGTAAACATAAAGTGTCAAACTGAAATGAGTTTGGTTCAAATTAGCCACTTAATTTTAACTGCTAGAAAAGATTCTCTTCTAAATCTGCCTCTTTAGGCAAATAACCTACTGCTTTGGTGGGAATAAACAGTATACAACATCTATTCAGCTTGAATCTTACAAGTTAAATATTTTTTTAAAAAAGTACTTCTATCTCTGAACCATAATCTAAAAAGTTCTTTGTATATTAATGATTAAAGTGCAAAACGTATGAAAATCTACTGCTGTTTCATGGTCATTCAAAGACGTGTAGTGCTGTATCAGTTTCATATTTACAAAAATTTATAGTTTCATATTTTAAAAAATTTATAGTTTTGAAAAAACCCACTCACAGGTGACAAGTGAACTTTTAAGTTATTTGCTTTCTCCTAAATGCAATTCTTGGGAGGTGGTAGCATCAACAAAGAAATTGTTAGAACTGAGAAACTAATAGGCATTTTGAGAAATGTTATAGTTGTACCTTTTACTGGAGGAAAATGGCAGTCCAGGAGCAGAAAGACTAAAGGAGAATATCTAACTATGTTCTTACCCATCTCCATGCTTCACCTATTTGCTCACTGCTCCATGCCTTGCCACTAATGAACCGTAAACCAAAAGGTACACCGGGGCACTCTCAGGGTAGTCACCACAGGTTCAGTTCTTCTGGGCAGATGTTGAAATTAAGTTTGTAGTTGCAAGAGGTTTCACAGAGCTCAAAGCCTGCAAAATTAGGGGGCTAAAGTAGAAATAGGCAGCTTGAGAGTCCAACTAAGATGTAGGTCTGACATAACTTAATCAGTAGAGAGATTTGGAGTATTACTGACAAACTTGTCCAGTAGCAAAAAGAGGTACTTACTCCCCTTCCCACTCAGGCACTACGTGTGGTTTCCTCTGGAAAAGGCATGACCTTGTTGAGAAACCTCTGCTTCTGATGGGACAATGAAGAGGCTGGCAGCTGGAGACCACCGTAAGCTTGTGCTCCACACAGATGGTCAGTAAGTCCTTCCTTGAAATGGGGTTTGGGCTGAGAATCCATCTCCAGAAAAAAATGGTTATTATCAACAAAACAACATATAAAACATGCTGGCAGGGCTGTGGGGGAAAAGGAACACTCTTCCACTGTTTGTGGGAGTGTAGACTTGTACAGCCACTGTAGAAGTCAGTATGGAGATTCCTCAAAAAGCTGTGATTAGAGATTCCATTCAGCCCAGGTATTCCCTTTCTGGATATTTTCCTGGAGGAATTAAAAGCATCATACCATAGTGATATATGTGCACCCATGTATAGAGTGACATAGTTTCTAATAGCTAAATCTTGGAAGCAACCAAAATGCCCATGAACCCATGAATGTATAAAAAAGATGTAATTTTTTTATATAATGGAGTATTACTCAGCCATAAACAAACATAAAATTGAAACACTTAGAGCAAAATAGAGAGACCTTGAGAGTATAATCATAAATGGAATAAATCAGACACATGTAAATATCACATTATCTCTCTGATGTGAGAAAATAAAAATGTAATGTAAATAAGAACAAAATTGTACAATAGAGATTGTGAAATAAGAGGAAATCCTTCATAAACAAAAGGGAACTAGGGAGGTGGGAGGGGAAAAGGAAGGAAGGGAAAAAAAGAAAACATAAAACAAGGATAAAATGAAAACAGCTTTGTGAAAAGGGAGGAGAAAGGGGTTGGAAAGGAAAGGATGAGAATGGGGGGAAAAGAGAAATCAAGATATATCATGTACAGGAATAAATTCCCTGTAAGGAATGTGATCATTAAGTATACCCAAATTATACCAATAAACTTAAATAAACTAATTTTTAAAAAAGGAAGCTGGGTTTGGTAGTACAACTTGTGTCTACTATGGTAGAACAGTGACCAGCACAAGTAACAAGCATATAACAATACCTGCAGATTGACCCACAGACAAACTTAAAAAATACCTTGAATAAAACTTAATATTTGATGCTTTTCTTCTTCTTTACCTCTTACACTCTCTTAGAAACTTTTGATTTAGGTACCCAGGTCATGTCACAGAGTGATCAGAATTGTGTTTATCAATGCCATCTATGACTTCCTTATCACCAAAACCAACAATCAGTATGCAGTCTTTTTTGTCAATCATCCTATTGGAAGTATTTGACCTAGTTGCCCACTTTCTTCCTAAAATGTTTTCTTTGATCTGTAAGACATCATTCAGTGTTAGTTCTCTGCCTATTTCAGTTTATTCTTTCTTAGTCTCCATGGCCATTTCTAACAAATGTTGACATGTCCCAGATCTCAGTACTCAGCCTTCCTCCCGCCTGTCACCCCCTTTGGAGTTTGCCTGCAGTCATGTACGCTGGCTTACAGATCTCCAGGCTCATGTATCTGTCTGATGATCAGCATCTTCCTCTGTTGATTTTGTATGTATTGGGACCATGAAACATCCAAAACTGAACTCTTGTTCATTTTTCCCTAAATTTCCCATAATTCTGTTTCTTTTATTCTCTCAGTTCTCACAAAAATTTTTTATAATTTAAGGGGAAAAAAGCATTTGGGTCACTTTCCATTCTTTCTACCCCATCAAGTCTTATCAATCATCTCTAATTAATCCATTCAATAACTTTTGTCGCAACCATATTCAAAATAAATCCAGAATCTAACCATGTCTTGTCAATTCTTCTGCTATCATCGTTGCTTGAGCCAGCTGCAATTCTCACTTGGGTTATGTCAGCTATCCTTTAACTGCTTCTACCTTTGTTTAGCTTCTGTATTATTATCAATGCAAAAGGTTAAATTTTGCATCTATTTGACAAAGCTATTTTGTTTGAAATGAAGGTTAACAACTCAATCACATATGTAATTACAAATATATAACAAATATGCACACAAATGTGAGTTTATTATCTTTCAATTGTATATGCAATCCAAAAACTACAACTCCTAGTAAATGATGACTAAATATCACATTAGCATTTTTCCCATGTGGCTGTCTAGGCTCCCCAGTGCTGACAAATTCATGTGGTGGCATTGTTTACAGTCAAGTAACACCTCGACAAATTAGTCTACAGGATTCTAAATAAAATTCCAAATGTGATAACTCTAGTAAGGAGTTAGTATTAATGGTTAGAGACATTTAATATCTGTGACACATAGTTACTTGCAGTTTTGTTATGCATAGAATTTGAAAAACGTGAATGCCAAGCAGGTGAATGAGAGAAGCTGATTTCTAAAGACAACTACTCAGTGAGACTGTAGTAGCTGATGTGGAATTTGAAATTGCATATATGTATTCACTCTTGCAATCTTCACCTACTTATACAAATTGTAAAATGTTTTAGAAACAAAAGCCCACTAGAGGGTTGTTAGAGTAGTAAAAACTATCAGAAAGGCTAGTGATTCCATGCCATAAAATAGTAGTGCTGAGGACAAATTACATGTTATATAAGTATTCATGTATTTGGGCTTCTAAGAAGCCCTCAAGATACATTCCTTCTTGTCAAGAAGGAATCTATTACTACTGACCTGCTTGACAAGGAGGTCAGAGGATATGAGTTTCAGCTATTCACTAATTAAACTTTTCCTACCACTCACCAACTGTGCTACCTTGTTGAAATTATTTTAAATGTTTCCAGTTTCAACGTCTTTTTTGGTAAAATAGCTAACTAGTATATCTTTAGAATTTATTATCAAGTGAAGAAATATTTTTGAAGGAAACAATGATCAAATAGACCCCAACAACTAACGTAATTTTTCCTACCTTACTTTTGGGTTAGACAAAATTATTGTGGTTTTTCACTCTTCTAATTATACAGAACTCAATTTATCACTTCTCTTTTGAAGGCTTCCATTTTTAAAGTTTTCTTGGCCACAGGTGCAATAGGTCTCAATAATGCAGAAAGCTTCTTTTAATACCACCTATTACCTTCTTTATAATAGAAGGTTATTGGAAAATAGCTTTATATATTTAAGCTATTTTATAATAGCTTATATAAATAGCTTTATATATTTAAGCTATTTTCCAATAACAGAAGAAAACTAAACAGCAAAGGAATTAGATTTCCTTAGCAATGTATGACACTCAAATCCATTATTCATTTTGTGCCTTATCCAGTACATGGTGGTGTAGTTAAGATTAGAGTTCATTGGATAATTTAAAATTCATAAAGTTTCTTGAGCTTCTCAGAGTAAAGGTGCCATATAAATATTAAATAGCAATAATAATGATAATGATGAAATCATTCTAATCTTCCTCTTGCACATGCTGTACATAATTCCCAGCCGCTTTATCAGAGGCTTCTGCACACACATACACAGCCGGGAAGGTGCCGAGGGTGTGGAATTCCCTTTGAAATCAACAGGAGCTCCACAATCAATTCAGCTCAGCAGGGAGTGATGAGTGTGGAAAAGAGGAGAAACTGCACCATAACTGAATGAAATCACAGATAGAAAAAAACCCAGTTCGGTGGCCTCAAAGTTGAGAAAATGAGACAAGATTGCTGTTTTAATTAAAGGAAATTAAATTCTAAACAAATTCTAGAAAAAACAATTTTAGTAAGAACAAATTAACATTTTAAAATACACCTTCTAATATAAGAAATGAAAACTATCCACCTCTATAAAGAAAATACAAATGTGATCATTTCAGTTTCCTGCAAGCTTCAAAACCTTATTTTGGATGAAAATATCTCCTCTATATCATATTTTAAAATCCTCTTTGTGTCTGCTAAAATTGGTTGGTGTAATAGCCCTGAAAAGTAGGTAATAGATGATATTAAAAGAAGATTTCTGCATTATTGAGACCTATTACACCTGTGGCCAAGAAGACCTTAAAAATGGAAGCCTTCAAAAGAGAAGTGATAAATTGAGTTCTGTATAAATTAGAAGAGTGAAAACCACAATAAGATCATGTTTAATATGGAAAACATTGTGCAAGACACATGAAAAGGTAATGTTGTGAACTACTACTTACATAACTTAAAATCCATCTCTCCTAAATTTATCCTCAAACCCAAACTTAGCCCAGAATTGGAAACCATATTTATAGAAACAATATTTTTCAGATTCTTTAAGATTAGAGAGCGCAAACCAATACCTACAAATTTATAGTTTACTCAGCCAGCCTGTTACTATGGAAACAGATTGACCATTTACACAGAGGTAGCCCTTGTGAATTTAACCAGGACTCTCTGCCTTGTAAACTGCTAACAATGTAATCTAAGAATGTATTATAATTCAAACAGCCAACTGACCAATTGAAACTGTAGAGAACAAATTCCTGCTACATTAGTATATAAAAAGGCTTAAACATATCTAACACAAAAGTTGAACAAAATCCTTTGCACAGAATCTTCTTTTACAGGAAATAAGGCTGTTGATTTTGTGCCATCTGCCCATATTGCTTCCCACTTTTTTAATCTGACCCTTTATTTCCTATTTATCCTTGGAAAAGAATGCCATGCATATATCTCTTGTAATTATGTTTTAATCCAACTTGTGCTGCTATAACAAAATGCCCGATACTAGGTAATTTATAATAAATAAGATTTTATTTTCACAGTTCTGGAGGCTAAGAAGGCTGAGATTGAGCCTTCATGATATGCTGCTTCATAGAGGAAAGTGGAAGGGCAGAGGAAGGGGAGGAAGGGGAAAGGACCACTCATCTATCAATCACAATAATGGCATCAGTTCATTCAGGGCAGACCTTTCATGAACCAAATCCTTCCTAAAGTTTACACTCCCAATACCTCTGCACTGCAGATCAAGTTTCTAGCACCTAAACTTCAGAAGACACATTCGAACCATAGTATTCTGTCCTGTCCTCAAAATCCATGTCTTTCTCACAAGCAAAATATCATCACTCAAAGTCTGAATTTATTTCATCATCAATTTAAAAGTTTAAAGTCCCATCTAAATCAAATAACATTAAGATTAGAGGCAAAATTCATTCTGTGATAAATTCTTTCCAGTTGTGAACCTGTATATTTAAACAAGTTATGTATTTCCAAAATATGATATGGGGCAATGCACGAGACAGCTAAATATTCTCATTCCGAAAAGCATCATTAGGAAAAAGGAAAGAGGTAACTCGCTCCAAAAAGATCTAGAACTCAGCAGGAAAACGATATTAAAAGTAAAAGATAGAGAATGGTCTTCCTTGACTCCATGTCAAACCTGGACATACATGTGTGTTGGGTCCCTAAGATCTCAGGTAGTTCTGCTTACGACTTTACTTGGCTAGTGCCTGCAGCAGCTCTATCATGTGTTTGATTCTCTGGCCTGCAATTCTTCTAGGCTGCTCTCACACTGGTAGCTCTACAGTTCTATGGTCTGTGCGGCAGCCTGATCCCATGGTTCTGCTGGGCTTTCCCCTGAGTGTAAAAGTGTTACTGGGAAGTGGTTTTGCCCCTGTGACAAGCTTCTGCATTAGGCCTCCAGGATGTCTGATAGGACCTTTAAAATGTAAGTGGAGGAAGCCATAGTCCTACAGCTTGTTCAGTCTTCAGATCTACTAAATCAGCACCATATGGATGCTGCCAAAGCTTATCGCTGTGGAATCTGCAACAACCCCCCTAAACTCCTATTGGGCCTGTTTGAGCCATAGATTAGGTGACTGAAAAATACTGTGATGGAATTTGGGGTAAGAAAGTCCTGTAATAGCTCTAAGTAATAAGCCTATGGAGTGTCCATCCCCTCAAAACCATAATTTCCTATTAGATCTCTGGATCTGTCATGGAAAGGGAAGCCTTGAAATGTGTTTGAAGTTGTTTTCCCACTGTCATGATGAATAGCATCAAGCTTCCTTCTCTCCTGCTTAATCCCGCTATCAGAGGTCCCGTAGGTACAGTTTTGCATGCTTTTTCATTCTTTATATGGCTGGGCTTGGAGTTGTTCAAATTTTTACATATAGTTTCCCCTTTAAATCATTTCTCTGTAAATCATTTGTATCTGTAAATCATTTCTCTCTCTTCTGTAATAATATTCAGTTAAAAGAAGCCATGGGCAGTCTTCAGTATTTTGCTTAGAAATTTCTTTTGCCAATAACCCCTAGTTCCTCATTCTTAAATTTTGACTTCCATAAATCCCTTGGGCATGGACACAAAGTCTTTACCACAAGAATGACCTTTGCCATTGTTCACAAAGAGATACGTCTAATTTCTGCCTGGGACATCATCCTGCAGGCCTTCACTGTCCCTGTTTCCACCACATTCTGATCATAACCACTTAAGTAATTTCTAAGGAACTCCATTCCTTCCCTACATTTCTTGTCTTCTGAATCCTCAGCAAAGTTGCCCTTAATGTATGTACAGCAATATGAGCTTTTACTAACCTGCTCTTACTAACTCTTCCAGCTTCTGCCATCATCTAATTCCAAAGCTGTTTCATTCTTGTAGAATTTATTATAGTTGCACCCTTCGTTCCAGTCCAAATTTGTAGTCCACTTGTGTTACTGTAGCAGAATACCTCAGATTAGGTAATTTACAAAGAACAAAAATTTTTTTACAGTTCTGGACATTGGAATGAAACGGTCAGCATTTGACATTCCATGACAAAAGGTAGAATAGCTAGAAATTTAGAGGGATGAAGTTCCTCTATTTACAAGGAATCTATACCACAATAATAGTGTAAATTTATATTTAATGGCATTAACCTAGTATTCAATTGCATTAATTATTCTCTGTAATTAATGCTATTACCATCAGGTGTTTAGGTTAGGAGGCCTCCGCCTCTTATAAGCCCCACCTGTGCAGCTGGGGTGCACGTACCTGCAAAGCACTTGTCCAGCATGCACAAGGCCCTAGGTTTGATCTAGCACCAAGGAAAAATAAGGCCTCACCTCTCAAAAATTTCACAGTAGCCATCAAATTTCTACCACATGAGTTCTGAATGATGAATCCACCCTTAGCATTGATTTCACATCAGTTTCCATGTAAATAACAATGACCATTGATAATTTTTTGGAAGATGAAATGCATTGTGAGTCTTTGATCTAAAACAGTAATGGTCTCTTTTTATTTGATATTATTACTAAAAATAACCATAAACATTATTTTATTTTTATATATTATAGCTTAAAATGAAATCTCATATATATTATTGATAATGACTCTCCTTATAGTCCTTACAAAAATACATTATCATTGCCATTAAAACAGAGCTAAAACTAAGAGAATTCAAAAATTTTGTTAGAAGTAAAAGTAAATGAATAAACAGGTGAAATATAAAATTATTTCTTGGCAGATTTAGGATTCAAAGTTTGACAATGATTCTTAAGTCCTTTATACATAAAGTGAGCCAATTTTCAGGTAGTATACTAAGATATATCTTTTTTAATTAACTGTACTTAATGAAATCAAAGTTCCTTTTTACATCTCACTATAATCATACATAATGTATCTTTTTCCATGGTCATTATAAAGTTTTTAATTATAAAATAGGCTACATAATCAAGTATCAAAGTTTAAAAAATCATAGTAATAAATATCATCAAACCACCAACTCTGTCCTTTTGTTATTACAAGTCTCCTATTGAAATTACAATGTTTACCTGTCATTTTTCTCCCATGGTAATGAAGGTATAGTTAACATATTAGAAAAGTTAATTCCTTAGTATTTTTACAATAAGTCAAGTGATTTTGTTCTCACTGATCCTAAAGTTTAGAAGCACACACACACACAAAAATAACCTATTTGTTTTCAGTTTTTATTTTAGGATATTAAAGATAAATTTTACCTTTTGTTTTGTATTTTGCTGTTTATAGAGAGGATGGAATTCCGAAAAGTATTACCTGTGGCATTTAAGCAAGTACAGTAAAATAAACTTTTGTTATATGAACTTCTTTAGCATATAAATTCCTGTAGTGCCTAAATTTCTCTATGCAGTAAATCACAATTCTATCTTTTCTTGGTGTAATATGTATAAAATGTATCATATTAGTTTACATGGTATTACTAAAAGGTAAAGAACATCGATTACTCAGTGTGTATATAAAATGTCAGCATAGAGCATGGTGTTTATTTGAAATTCAATGAATAAATTTTAAACAACACAACTTGGTAATAAATCATAGCCAAAGCCAAACATGTCCAAGAGGTAAAGATTACCCTAAAGTCTATAATATATGATATATTTCTCTCATATATAAATGTTGAATTAAAGTGAGAAAAGATATCTTCCTTGATATGATTCAAACAAATAAAATTTTGATGGAATAGAATTTCCCAGACAGTTTTTGTTATAGAAGAGAAAGTTAGGGAATAGAAAAAATTTCAGAAACCTTAAGGCATAACATTGCAAGTTACTTACAACTGTGATTTATATTAAACCAGTGGTAAACAGATCCCACTTGTAAAATGAGTCAAATTCTCTCAAAACATTAAAAGTGTATTGAAGGAAAGAGAAACTTTACTAAATATTTTATGGTGTTCTGTAAAATTTAATTTTTCACACTGGGAAAAATTTATTTCCTCCAGAAGAGTGACTTACTTATTAAGGCTCATTATATTATCAAACACACTTAGGTTTAACCTAAGCTTTGAAATATTTTATATGAATGTAAGTTTACAAAAACTGCACCATGCATGGTACTTTTATTTCCAGGCCCTCTTTATACAACCTCCTTAAAAATAATATCTGCTTCTATTACTTACAATGTAAAATCAAAATAGGTTGTCAAACATATTAAATTATGTGAAAGACTTTCATTAAGCAGAAAGAAACCAAAACTGCTGTGATTCTTCTTGTTTTAATAATGTGGTGGTCTTCCATTTCTGTGTTATAGATTGCCATAAGCTTAGCACCTAAGCCCCCTTTTCTTCTTCATTGTTGTAATTCAGAAGCCTGGAGGAGGCAAGCTTTCATGTGTGGTCTGTTTAGGACTTCCCAAGCTATAATAAAGGACTCTTACTTAGAAGTGGCTGAAGAACAACCCACTGCCAGGCTTGTCCAAGTTCTTCACAGCATCCATTCTATGTAATTGTGGGACTCAGGTCCTGGTTCCTTTGCTGACAGTCAGTCAAGGGTCATTCATAGTTTTTAGACCAGGTCCTTCAGTCTTTACACTGGCTTTTCCACTTGGAAAGCCATGAATGGAACATCAATTCTTTCTCCAAGCTTTGATTCTCTCTGACTTTCAGAGAAAAAAAGTCCTGCTTTTATAGCTCTTGTGGAATTAAGTTAGACCCAACAAGAAATATTCCCTTTTGCCTTATGAAGCAACATAAGCTTGAAAATAGCACCCAAGGGCTAAGGTCATGGGGCCTGTTTTAAAATTCTGCTTACTCCAGATATATATCAAAACGTTTAAGGCTCATGTCTGTAATCCCAGCACTCAGGAGGCTGAGGCAGGAGGATCATTGTGAGTTCGAGACCAGCCTGGGCTACAAAGTGAGCTCAAGCCCAGCCTGAACTGCATAGAGAGGCCCTGTCTCAAAAAGACAAAAAAAAAGTTTAGTAGTTATGAAAATAACTAATAAAAATTGTATTAATATTGATTTCAAGTAATAATGGATTTGGTTTAAAAGCTCAAATGAAGACAAAAAAACTATTACTGAAAATGTTGATTACATGTAAAATTTAGCAGACCTATGACATAAAGTTGGTAATGGCTTTGTATTAAAAGTATATGCTGGGGCTGGGGATTTAGCTCAGTGGTATAATCACCTGCCTGGCAAGCACAAAGTTGTGAGTTCGATCTCCAGAACCAAAAACAAACAAACAACAACAACAACAACAAAAAAGAGAGAATAATTAAAAGTATATGAGGTATTCACTTAGGTAGCTAAAACACAAATATATGATCTAAATAACAGACATGTCATGCTTGCCATTGGGCTAAGAAGCCTAGCACTGAGCACTAGAAGGATTTATTAGCCTCATGACAAATCCTGGAATAGAGTCTGGGAAAGTAATGAAGCCAGATGTCAATCATATCTTGTGAGATTCAATTAATCATATGTGAGAACTGTTACCTGAAAAATTGAAAATCTAAATGTTGCCTCATAGGGTTACTTGAAGTATTAAAGGAAACAGCACATGGAAACTTCATAGTATGTACCTGCAATAGTTCACATGAGTTCCTTGGTGCTATAACAGACAACATGCAGTTATGTTCAGGTGTGATTTGTGCTTTGCAGGTGCCTTTTGACAATTCATAGATAGTTGCCATCTATATGCCTACTGTGTAATGTTCTTTTAAAATTTCTGTTAAAATAATTTGTTAGCCTAACAGATCTTCTCACTCAAGAACTTAGCATGTTTGCTCAGATGGGTTTCATGGGTCCCTACAACTCTTTAGGATAACTGTGTGTCTCTCAATGTCATCCTGGTAATCAGTCCAGGATAGCAGAAAAGTGACCACCCAGTCAGTGATTTCTCTGGCCCTAGAACCCAAGCAGCAATTATGACTCTCATTGCAGCAATGTGTCCAGCAAACCGAACCATTAGTTTTGTGTTTCTATAATTTTTCTGGGATGAAAGTATAGCAGGGACACCCATATTATGTGATTGCCTCAGGTTTACCTCAAAATCCAAAAGAAGGTGAAAAAAACCCAAGTCAATAGAAAAAGGATGAATATTGTCATTTTCTTTTAACTCAAAATGGAAATGATTCTGTAAGGATGAAATATGTAACCTTTTGTTATTAAAATATGATTAAATATTAGCAATTTCTTACGATTTGTCCAAATTCAAAAAATAAATATACTCTATTACCTGCATAAAAGCTGATCTAAATTTCATTTATTTATTTATTTATTTTTAAACTTGATTTGTGATTTTTATTTGCAACAAGTCCTTTAGGAAGATAGATATTTTGTACATTTTTGGCTCTGTTTTTTTTAAAATTTTATTTAAAGAGAAAAAATGCAAAACAGAAAAAAGGGTAGGAATAATACAAAATTTGAAAAAAATAAACACTAAAAAATTGCTAGCTGATAAATTACATATTGTCATCTCAGAAAATGTTGTTCAAGTTATACAATTAAAACATTCAAACATTGAGAATGCAAAAAATTCTGTTCAACAATCCAACAAAAATTCAGTAATGTGGTTATCTATCTTACACGTTTAAACCTACAGGTAGTTTTATCTTTAGAGCACTTTCATTTACTTTCCTTTTTTACAGTAGCAATTACACATTTTGGGTTTTATTACTCCTACAGTTCTTATTAATTTTTACACTAGAGACACAATGTGATATTTATAAATATGATTCTTATTTATTTCACTTAGAGGATAGTCTCAAGTTGCTTCTATGACGGTCTCAGGATCATCCTTTTTATAGCTGAATAATATTCCATTGTATAAAAAATACCACATCTTTTTTCAACTCTGTGGTTGATGGGCATTTTGGTGGTTCCCAAGATTTAGCTATTACAAATTGTACTGCTATGAACATGGGTGCACATGTGTCACTGTGACATGAACTTTTCAGTATTTCTGGAAAAATATCCAGGAGGGGAATAGCTGCATTGGATAAAACTTCCAATCCTAGTTTTCTGAGAAATCTCCATACTGACCTCCACAGTGGTTGTACCAGTCTACACTCCCATCATCAGTGGAGATTTCTTCTTTTTTCCCTGCAGCAGCACCAAAATTTGTTATCAGTTGATTTCCTGATGGCATCTATTCTTTCCAGAGTGAGATGAAATCTCAATGCTGTTTTAATTTGCATTTCCCGAATGACCAGTGATGGTGAACATTTCTTCATGTATTTATTTGCCATTTGTATATCTTCATCTGAGAAATGTGTGTTCATCTCAGATACCCAGTTTTGGAGAGGGTCTTTGAATTTTGGGGCTTTATGTTTTTCAATTCTTTATATGTTCTGGATACAGGTCCTTTGTCTGAGGCATTGCTGGCTAAAATTCTTTCCCATTCTGTGGGTTTCTTTTCACTCTGTTAGTGATTTCTTTTGAAGTGCAGAAACTTTTTTCAATAATATAAGATCCAAGTTGTTGATTCTTTGAAGTGTTTCACATGCAGTTTGCATTTTGCCCTGAATTCTCTGCCTACTCCTATGTCTCCGAGATTTCTACCTACTTTGTCTTCCAGTAGATTTAGTGTTTCTGTTTTAATATTGATATCTTTGATCCATTTAGAGTTTAGTTTAGTGCATGGTGATAGGCATGGGTCTGGTTTCAGTCTTCGACATGTGGAGAGCCAATTTTTCCAACACCATTTATTAAAGAGGCTATCCTTCTCCCAGTGAACATGTTTAGCCCCTTTGTCAAATATAGTGGGTAGTACTTTGTAGTTGTATCTGCATCTTCTAATCTGTTCCATTGATCCTCAGGTCTATTTCTTTGCCAGTACCATGCTGATTTTATCACTGTAGCTTTGTACTATAGTTTCAAGTCAGGAATTGAGATGCCTCCTGCCTTACATTTGTTTTCCAGAATTGCCTTTGATATTCTAGGTTTCTTCTCTTTCTAAATGAATTTTCAGAGTGTTTTTTTTAGCTCTGTAAGGTATGTTAGTGGTATTTTGATTGCGGTTACATTATATCTGTATTACAGTTTAGGGAGCATGACCATTTTCACAATGTTAGTTCTTCCTAGCCAAGAGCAAGGAATATCCTTCCATTTTCTAATATCTTCTTCAGTCTCCTTTTGTAGCACAGCATAATTTTCAGCATATAGATCTTTTACATTCTTGATTAGGTTGATGCCTAAGAATTTCATTTTTTTAGATGCTATTGTGAAAGGTGATATTTCCATAATTTCTCTCTCAGGGAGATTTTTGTTTGTGTAGAGGAATGCTACAGATTTTTTAGCATTGACTTTGTATCCAGCTACACTGCTGAATTTGTTTATTACCTCCAGTAGTCTTGTGGTGGAGTTTTTTGGGTCTTCTATATAGAGCATCATGTTACCTACAAACAGTGAAAATTTAACTTATTCCTTTCCTATCTTTTTCCTTTTATTTCTCTCTCTTGTCTGATTGCCCTGTCTAATATTTCCAGAACTATATTGAATAGGAATAGTGACAGTGGACATCCTTGCCTTGTTCCTGATTTTATAGAGTGAAACTTTCAGTTTTTGTTTTAGAATGATGTTGGCTGTTGCTTTTTCATTGATGGCCTTTATGAGATTGAGGTAGACACTGTGTATTCTGAATTTCTGAAGGGTCTTTATCGTGAACAACTGTTTGACTTTATCAAAAACTTTTTCTGTGTCTATTGAGTTGACCATCTTTTTTTTCCTCTATTGATGTGGTGTATTACATTTATTGATTTGCATATGTTAAACCATCCTTGCAATCCTGGAATGAATCCTACTTGGTCATGATGTATAATCTTCTTCATGATTTGTTACATTCTATTTGCCAGTATTTTATTGAGAATCTTCGCATCAATGTTCATTAGTGAGATTGAACTATAGTTGTCCTTTTTGGTTGAGTCTTTCTCTGGTTTTGCTATCAGAGTAGTACTTGCCTCCAGCAATTATTTAAGGAGGACTGTTTCCCTTTTAATTTCATTGGAGAGTTTAAGGAGTATTGGCATCAAATATTCTCTAAACTTCTTATAGAATTCAGCTGTGAATCCATCAGACCTGGGCTTTTCTTTGTTGGTAAGTTTTTAATTACATTTTCAATTTTGATAGCTGATATTGGGTTATTCAAAATTGCGCTATCTTCTTGGTTGAGCTTTGGTAGTTTATATGTTTTTAGAAATCTGTCCATTTCCTCTGTGTTTTCTAATCTGTGTGAGTAGAGATTTTCAAAGTAGGTATTCGTGATCTTTTGAATTTCCATGGGATCTGTAGTAATTTCCCTCTTTTCAGTCCTTATTGGCTGAATTTTTTTTTTCTTTCTTTTTCTGGATAACTTAATCAAGAATGTAGAAGAGGTTTGTCAGTTTTGCTTATTCTCTCAAAAAAACCAGCTTTTTGATTCATTAATTCTTTGAATTGTTTTTTTTAGTTTTCAATTGCATTGAATTCTGCTCTAATCTTCATAATTTCCTCTCTTCTATGAGCTTTGGGTTTAACTTCTCTTTTTCTAAAGCTTAAGATGAAGTATTAGGTTGTTTATTTGTGCTCATTCTGTTTTCTTGATATGACAATTTATTGCTATGTATTTCCCTCTTAAGACTGCTTTCATTACATTCCACAGATTACAGGATATTGTTTCTTCATTTTCATTGAATTGTATGTACTACTTTATTTCTTTAATTTCATTTGTAGCTCACTGGTTGTTCAGAAGGTTGTTATGTAATTTCCTTGTATTTATTCAGGTTTTGCAATTTCTTTTGCCATTAATTTCCAATTTCAGTGCACTATGGTCAGATATTAAGCATGGGATGATTTCAGTACCTTTGCAGTTAGTTAAGAATGTTTTATGGGATAAAATATGTCCTATTTTGGAGAATGTCATGTGTGCAGCTGAGAAGAATGTGTATTCTAATGTGGAACACTCTGCAAACATCTACTAAGTCCATTTGCTCACAAGTATGATTGAGTTCTATTATTTCTATGCTGACTTTTTGTCTAGTTGATCTATCTCTTTGTGACAATGGGGTATTAAGGTTCCCTGTTATAATGTTGTTCTTGTGTATTTGGTTTTTCATGTCCATTAGTATTTGTCTTATATAGATGGGTGCTCTTATATTTGGTGCATATATATTTATAATTGTTAGTTCTTCCTCTTGAATTTTTCCATTAAAGAGTATGTAGTGACCTTCTTTATCTCTTTTAGTCACTTTTGGTTTGAAGTTCACATTGTCTTCAAATAGAATAGTTACCCCTACCTTTTTCTGGGTTCCTGTTGCTTGGAATGCTGTTTTCCATCCTTTGACTTTTAATCTATGAGTTTCCTTTTGGGTCAGATGTGTTTCTTGTATATAGCATATTGTGGGATCCTGTTTCTTGATGCATTCTGTCAACCTATTTCTTTTCATAGGTGAATTGAGGCCATTTACATTTGTGGATATGACTGATATGTACTGGCTTGACTTTGCCATGTTATGTTCCAGTTGTTTGTTTTCTACATTTCCCCCTTGTTTAATTGCTCGTCCTGCCTGGTGCTTTCTTTCTGTTGCTGTTCTGCAGATCATGGTCATTTTTATCTTTATCCATTACGTCTTTCAATACTCTAGGGTTGATTTGGACATGAATTTCTTCAGCTGTTCTTTGTCATGGATGTATCTTGTTTCTCCATTAAATTTGAATGAAAGTTTTGCTGGGTACATCAGTCCAGGTTGAATGTTGTTTTATTTCAGGGCTTGAAATACCTCACTCCAAGCCTGTCTTAACTTGAGAGTTTGTGCTGAAAAGTCTGCCATGATTCTAATGGGCTTTCCTTTATAGCTGAGTTGTGTCCCTTCTCTAACAGCTTTTAGTATTCTGTTTCTATGCTGCACCTCTGGGATCTTATATTATTTGTCTGGGTATAGATTTATGTTGGTTGTGACTGTTTGGCATTCTGTATACATCACTTACTTGTATATCAGATTTTTTTCCCCATGTGTGGGAAATTTTCTGCTATTACTTCTGTGAATAGTTACCTATGTCATTTGCATTAACTCCTATATCTTCACTGATCACCTATTAGTCTTATATTGTTTCTCTTGGCATCATCTTGAAGCTGCTGGATTGTCATTTCCTGCTGCTTTGTTATTTTTAAAAGTTCTATCCTTTCATGACCACTAATTGCAATCCTGTCCTCAAGGTCTGGAATTCTATCCTCAGCTTCAGTTAAATGGTTTTTCCAGGTTTCAATAGAATTTTTTGTTTCTTGGGTGTCTCTTTGAGTTTGTTGCATGGATTCTGCTTGTTTTCTATATTGTTTATTCCAGGTTTGAATCTGTTTCCCATGTTCCTGTACTTTTTTTTTATCAATTTCTTCTCTAGCTGTGCTGAGAGGGGCTAGAGTTCCTGGGTTCTATAAGGTGGTTGGACAGGATGGTGGGGGTGGCAGGAGGGGCCCCAGTCTGGCCTGGCCCCACATGCACCACTGGCTGGAGTTCCTGAGCCCCATAAAGTTGTCAGCTGGGATGGGGGGTAGAGTGGGGCCCAGGGTCTGGCCTGGCCCCAAGAATGCTGCTGGCTGGAGTTCCTGGGTCCCACATGGTGGTCAGCCAGGACAGTGGGGGTGGCAGGAGGTGCCCAGGTCTAGCCTGGCCCCACACATGCCACTGGCTGGAGTTCCTGGGTCCCACGTGGTGATCATAAATTGTAAATAGTAACTTAAGGGAAAATATTGTAGATAAAAACAGAAAAGTAAAAAGAATTTCTTAACAATTATCATTGTAAATTTTTTTTTTTAATTTTATTTTGAAGGTAGTAGAAATACAACAGAACAAGACAGAACAAAGCCAATTGAGACAGTGCAGTGAATTTGGTACAGAACTTCACAGCAGGTTACTGGGATAAGAGCAATAGGTACTATAGTATATCTCATTATCTTCATGGTAGTTGTCTAGTAAATTAGGTATAGCAAAATCAAATCAAAGACAGAACACTATAAAATCAATACAAAGAGAAAAATGAAAAGAGTAAAGCAATTAATCATAATGAATCAAACTGAAAACAACAATTGCTTTCAAAGAGAAGATAGAGGAGCTCCCCCTCCCCATATTTGCTATATTGCCAAGAGATGCTCAGACCTCTGTCCCCAGTTGATAACCGGGTGGGGGGGATGTTGGATTCCAAGCCCGCGCAATGGTATGCTCACAGGAAACACTACTGGACCTGCTCCTGGCAAACACCGGAGGAAGGCACTCACCAAGAGGGCGGGTGAATTGCTACTTTGTGCAGCCTGCTGGGTTTCAGCATGGCCATAGCAAGATCTCGGAGGCTGCTTTCTGATTCTCCTCCTGGCTCATGCTGGAAGAAGGTGCTCACCAAGAGGGTGGGTGAATGCTTCATTTTGCAGCCTCCTGGGTTCCACCATGGCCATGCTGGGATCTCAGAGGCTGCTTTCTGATTCTCCTCCTGGCTCACGTCGGAGGAAGGCGCTCACCAAAAGGGCAGGTGAATTGCTTCTTTGTGCAGCCTCCTGGATTGCAGCATGGCCGAGGCTGGATCTCAGGGACCACTCTCTGATTCTCCTCCTGGCTCACGCCGCAGAAAGGCGCTCACCAAGAGGGCAGGCTAATTGCTTCTTATCATCATAAATGTCTTATCTCACTATATATTTATTAATGCCTTTGTCAGTGATGTTAATAATAGTCTTAAGAGAAATTGATATTGAGATATAATTTGCATCTACGAAAATATTGAGAACTATATTTTTACTTTCCATTAAAGATATCAGAATCAAACTTTTTTATCCACTTCCCTCTTAGGAATCTGAAATTACATTGGTTTAATGTAATTATGCAGCAGGTAGTATCTGTAAAACCAATATATGTTATCTAACACAGGAATAAAGTATAATGCAAATCAAATAAAAGCATAACTGCATAAAAATTTGTGGCTAAAGATCACAAAATGTTATTCTAAATGAAATATTCACAGATATTTTTGATAGTATATATGCTGATAGGGAGTTATAAAAATCAAACATGGAGCCTGGGGAAATAGCTCAGCAACACATGCACCTGCCTGACAATCTTGAGGTCGGGAGTTCGATCCTTGGTAAGAAAAATTTAAAAAATCAAACAAGGAAAATATAAAGCATATAAAATTTAAGTCAAAATTAAGGAAAACTTGATGGTTGATGAATTGCCTTGGATATTAATAAAAGAAAATGCATATAAATACATATAACAGCAATGATGGTAAACAAACAATAAGAAGAGACTTTAAATTGACAATATAACATAAAAATACATTCTAGTAATAATGACACATTTTTATCTAACATGTAATACATAGTAGATAATTTTGTAGTATAAAATATAGTATTATATTTCATAGATTTAGAGTATACATGCAATATAAATGGGGGGAAATTGGGAAGATTCATACCTCTTGATATCAAAAGCTTGCTACAAAAGCTTGCCACATTGTGTAGTAATCAAGAGTTGGTGGCAGTGGCACAAGGCTAGTCATTCAGATCACTGGAACAGAAATCAGAGATCAGAAATAATTTCACACATTTAGAGTCTACAGATTTTTAATTGAGATGACCAGGGAATGCCACCGGGAGGGAGCAATATTTTAAATAAATAGTATTCAGACAATTGAGTATCTAAATGTGAAAGTATCAACTTGGACTTCATCTCCCACCACATTCAAAACCTCACTTAAGACGGATTATATATATATAAATCTATGAAGTACCATATGGAAATATTAAGAAGAAAATGAAGACATAAATCTTCATGGCATTGGATTAGTTAAAGCCTTCTTAGATGTGACATCAAAAGCCCTGAAAACATACGTAATAATGAACTGGACTTCATTTCAATAAAACCTTTGTGTTTCAGAATACACCACAAAACACTTGTAAAAACAGCTGAGGGTAAAGTAAAATATTTTCTAACTATACATTTGATTAAGGAATTGTACCCGGAAGATGTAAATGAATCTTATAATTCAATACTGAAAGAACAATGCAATTCAAAAATGGTAATTTTTAAATGGTAATATTTAACCTAACCATTTCTAGTAACTACATGAAAAATGCTTAATATGAGTCAGTTGAAGAATACCAAATTAAAATCAAAATCCCATAACACATAAATTTCAAGTTTTGGGATAAGTGTAGACTAGAACGTAGAGAAGCTATGATGTAGAGAAACAGGAATCCTTGTACAATGCTAGCAGAAATTTAAATAGTTCAGGTGTTTTGTAAAGCAATTGGATGTTCCTTAAAATGGTAAATACATACATTCAATACTATGTTACTGCATATCCAGAAATTTCTTTCCTAGGCACTCATCCAAGAGAAATTTTAAAAAACAAAAATGTGTATATGAATGCCCATAGTAACCTTTTTGAAACAAGCAAAAAATTGAAAAGAATGCAAATTTTGATCTACTTCTGAGTGGATGTGGTATGTTCATGTTTTACTTGGATGTAAGTTGATGTATACTACAAGGTGGATACACCTCTAAAACATTATGCTAAGTAAAAAAAAGTCAGATATAAAAGACAACACTGTATTATTTTATTTATAATAAATGTCCAGAACAGACAAACCTACCAAGACAGAAAATTAGATTAGTTTTTGCATAGCAATGAAGACAGTGGAAGAAAATTAATGGAGAAAAATTATGAAGCATACAGAATTTCTTTTTTGGAGGAGGAAAAATGCTCTACAATTAGATTGTGGTGGTAGTTTTGTAAAATCCATTGGCTCATGTTCGTCAAATGATTGAATTTAAGTGAGTGAATTGTATGCTATCTAATTATACCTCAATAAGCTGTTGAAAAATATGAATGAGTCCAACCCATTTCTTTATTGAAAAGAAAAAAGGAAAGTAAGACTGCCTTCAACTAACATATTACATAAAAATTTCATCTGAAGGAAAATGGCTAAGAAATTTTGCAAGAACAAGTTATGAAACCACATAGTAAAAAGAAACAAACAAAAATCAGAGTTCATGATATCTTCTATTTAATGATGAACTTAGAGAGAAAGCCTTAAAAAATAAGATACTTTTACTGATAGATGACATGTTTCACTTATATATGCACATACTCATATATTTGTATATATATATATATATATATATATATATATATATATAATGTGTGTGTATGTACAATCATACAATATAGCAGGATAAATAGTAAACATACACTGTACCCTCTTTTGCTAATGTTAATTTTATGTCACATTTGCTTTCCATCTCTCTCCCTCCATTTTTCCTTCTCCTCTATGAAATTCTGTAACTCCTTCTTGGTACTATTTTTGTGATTCCCTTTTATGCCTTTCTAGTTACCTTTAACCTAGAGAAAACTTTATGCATAAGATCACATTGAAATAATGTTCATAGTCACATTATTTATAAAAGGAATAATGCAAAATATTTCAATTTATACCAATATGAGAATTAATATGCACACTGAGGAATAACCTCACAATTCATTGTGATACAGAAATTAAAAATAAATACACTAATGCCATGTTTTCCATCTTAAAAGTACAAATAAAATATTAGGTAAAAAACAAGTTAGAATGTTATTAATAAAATATTCAAAAATTAAAAAATAATAGATGATGTTTGCAAATCCATAAATATATAATTCAGTATAAAGACAAGTTAAAATAATAAAAATATAAAATATAGTCATGGAATGTCTTTTAATATACAAGAATTTTTCATTTTATTGCAGACTTTTTCTGAGTTTGTGAGTGGGAGCCATGTTCTGAAACTCCATGATGAACCACTAATTTCATACAAGTTTTCTACAAAAAGAGGTTCAAACTTGCACTGGGTGACATTTTTCATGCTGTAATTTCCTGTGAATGACCATTATCTGAAGACCCTCTGCTGCACTTTTCCCAAGTACTAGGAAATTGGTCCTTGAGTCGAGAAAGTGTATCTAGCGGTTCATCATAATACCAACTTAATATACACCAACATAGTAGAGTTTGTGATACTGAATTTTCTTGCATGACTGGGATAAACCATCTTGGATCTTAATATATTGTTTTACACATACACTGGTAAATGTAGTTTTCTAGTATTTTATACATTTTTATATACAGTGTTTAGTTCTGTTTGCTAATATTTTGTTTTATATATTTACAATTATATCCCTAAGCAATATGGGTCTCATGACTCAGGGGATATTAATGCTGAGTACTTAATATGTGGCATGCATTATTGGAGTTCTTAGTTTATATTGTTCAAGAACATAATTTCTTAATTTTCTTTTCATAAAAGCTAGATTATTTGCTACTCTGAAAATCTTCCATATACTCTAAAATCTTAAGCAGAAAATTGCTTCATCTAGGATACATTTTTTGTTTTTATTATTATAGTATTAAGTGTGCTTCATAATTTTATTCTCAGGTTCACTTGGATGATTTTTGTTTTTTAATGATTTAATGTTTTCAATTTTAAAATTTGATTTTAATTGACATACAATTGTACTCATTTGTGTGGCAATATAATTTGATACAGGTGTACAATGTGTAATGATGAAACTTGATTAATATTTCCAGTCTTTTAAAAATATTATTTCCATTTTACTAAATCCCATGAAAATAAAGCATCAATTATATACACTACAAGATTATAGTAAGGCTTAAAATGTAGTGTTTCTCAATTGTGATTTAGAATCAAATAAATTGGTCAAGATTTTGACCTTACATAAAAATTCAAATTGAATTACATATCTTGAAATGGGAAAGACATCAGTAGAGGGAAAAAAACTCCTTATACTAATTTTTTTAGTACTCAAGACCCATATATTCAACTTTTAGCAAACTGTATTAGAACAAGATTTAATCACAAACTTCACTGATCTGGATCAACACTTAGTTTCAGTGCGTAGTGTAATTCTGTTTGTATTACTTTAAACAACACATTTAATAGGTCTCTAACACTAGACATTCTGTTCCTTTTTTATATACTGATTACAAGTACATTTCTTTCATTTCAGTGTGTGTATATGTGTGTGTGAAATTTTCCTCAAGTGCACTTATTAATATTCATTATTAGACAACTACTCTTTGTAATGAATTGAGGGATATCTGGCTTCTACACTAATCAGTCATTTCTGAGAGTGCAAAACATGTATCTGTTTTTACGTACATTTTTATTCCTAGGCATTGCACTGTGCCCTGCTCACAGTGAGAACTTTCCAAATAAATGAATCATTACATATAAAGAATTTTGAATGATGTATTTCAAAGCTAGGTTGCTGAGGGGAAATGTGGCTGCAGCTGTACAAAGCACCTTTTTGTCACCTCCCAGTAGAGGTAGTTCAAATGAGTCCCAGAATACAGCATAAAGAAACAAATATTTCACACCCACTCACACCAGCACACACTCACGAACATATTTATGAGGGAAAATTCATTTATCTACAAAATGATAAAACAAACAAGTAAAAAAATGAAAAACTGCGTTTATTTACCTGTTTGCCCAAACAATCAATCTAGTCCCCAGCAATTGGTCTGAGTAAATCTCTCAAGATGGCTGAACCAATCAGTCATTTTGACATGCTATCATCTCAGCCGTAAAAAGAACTTCTGAACTCATTGCTGTTTCCTGACTAAAACTTGTGATTTGTATTCAGAAATAATGCACCTTCTACCCTCCCAAATTTGCTCATCCTCCTTTCCCCTTCTTCCAGACATTCAAAGTAGAATCTAAAAATATTTTTCTTCATGCCCATATCTAATTACTTACCAAATTCTGTCAGTTATACCTTTAGAAAGTCTTTCTCAAATGTCAGTTCATTCATATTCCCACTCCCCTACTTCATGCCATCATCTTGTCTCAGCTAGAATACACAGTTGTTACCTGTTCTAGCTACCTGTTCTCAATTCGAGTTTCAACAAATTATATATGTTTTTTAAAAAATTTAGAAACCTGGGCTCTGCAATTTACTATGGTGTCAACTTCCATAAGTTTCTATTATCACATATTAAATGAAGACAGTGGGTGCTCTGAAAACATCCCAAAACTCTTATTATTTTCTCCAATTTAATCCTCTTTACACATTTTCTCCAGAAACTTTCTCAAAACACAGGTCAAATGTCCACTTTTCATACTTCTCTTACCCCTTAAGAAGTAGAATCTAACTTATTTATAATAGGATTTAGCATTACCCAGCATGCGAACCTAACCTCTTTTCCACTGTTTTTCCCCCACGTTGTTCTTCTAAGCACTTAGCCTTACGTTTGTGCACTGTGTCAATTAAATCCTTATGTCAGCAGAGATAAGATGTAATTTGTCCCATATTTCTTATGAAAGCTTACTATGTGATAACAACAACTATTTGAAAATCACAAAGGGAAATAAGTATTGCAAATCCTAGTTTATTTCACCTGTCCTTACTTTTTACCATTTTCTATTACTTATAATTTTAAATTTAAAAACACTTTACATGGAAGTTACTTCTTTAAAAATAAATTGTTAAACTTAGCTTAATATACTATCAACACAAAATCATAAGTATTTAAATTACTGAGAATTTTTAGCAAGCCATAAATTACAACTACCAATTACATCAAGAAATAGAATATGTTCAGAACCCCATAATTCTACTGCTTATTATTTAAAAGATATAATCCTCTTCTTTACAAGTTCCTCTAATCTGATTTAGATGATCTCGGGCTAATTTTATCTGTTAAATTTTATCCAAATATATTCATCTTCTATGTTTATTTGTATGTCTTTCTTCTTATGTTCAAAATTGTACTAGTGGGTTTGAACTAGCTTAGTGATAAAATTAAATGTTAATTTTCAATTCTCTTTTACACATACATGTACAAATGCTCCTATATTAATTGAGATTTCATTTATTTTACAGCTTTATCTCTAAAAACTCTAACACCTAATACGTAACCCTAATTCTATCCCTAATCCCCAAATGCTAACTCCTAACCCCTGACCCTACCTATGTCACCTAACCTGTAACTCTTAATTCTTAGCTATATCTTTACCCTAAACTTTGCTCTGAACCATCACTCTACTTTAACTCCAATCTCTAACATTAGCCCTAACTCTAACAGAAGTCCTCAACCAAAACCCCTAATTCCGAGCCCTAACCTCTTCACCCTAACTCCCTAACTTTAACCCTAAACCCTAAAACTAACCCTAAACCCCCCCTTTAATTGGCTTTTTAACAACTATAGGAAAAAAGTCAAGATTATGGATTTCTCGGGATGGAAAAAAAGGTCTGTAAGGGTGGGAAGGTATGGAAATTAAACTTAACTACTTTCTACCTTAATTATAATTTTTGTATTTAATCTGTAATTAAATATTCAGCAAACAGAATTAGATGTGGGAAATTCTGGACTTTGAATTTAGTGTGTGTGTGTGTGTGTGTGTGTGTGTGTGTGATTTTTGTTTACAGTGGGTGTGGTTGAGAGATATTTTCTTGAAAGGCTTAAAGTTTTCCCATTTTCTTCAGCTCCCTTGGAGATCAAAGCAACTTCAAAGCAAATAGGAAAAATGTGAATGGGCTGTTGAGAACCTCACAGCAACGTTAGAAAGTTAAGTATTGCTTTCTGGGAAGTATGGCATTCTGGGCTGAGCTAAGACTAAGAATTTGTTACAATTCATGATTCCATTTTCAGGTAACTCGATTGAAAAAGACCTACAACTTTCCATTCTGCAATGTGATTAGGCATTTCCAGCATCATGGCTAGTGTTCATAAACAGTCATCAAATCAAACAAAACATGAAAACTGAGTTCGATCATTTAACATAGAAAGTCACACAACTCCATCCCTCCCCATGGATTGCTAAAACCTACTTTGGGGGAATTTTAATTACAGAATATATCTTTTTTCCTAAAAACTCTAAACCTTGATCTTTTCTACTCAAAATATATTTATTGCATGGACCAGCATCTTCAACATCAATTGCAGTTGATTAGAAACTCAGATACCAGGTTCCACTCCGGATCAGGTAAGTCAAAGAGCAGCATGTAGAATCTAACATGCAACGCGGTTGTGTGAGTCAAAGCAGGAAACACAGTGTTCTACAATCTGCCTCTTTTCGACAGCAAAACAACCCTATGAATATTTTCCTGGAGAACACAGACCAATGATTATTTGAACAGTGTTCACTGGCATAATTTAACATGATATTAATGATTCTTCAAACACTATTCCTACTAATTCTCAATTTGAGTGAAAATTTAAAAAAAGTAATCTAACGTTTTCTTAGAATAGGTCTGAATCTTAATCATCATCCTTTTCTCACTGTGTTTCTTTTTCTTAACTTCCCTCTTACTGAAATTTTAGCTCAAATCTAAGGCAGCCAATACTGAGGAGGTATGAAATATTTTCTGACGATAAATAACATTATAAAGGGTGTAGCTAATGTCACTGATATTCAAAGTATTAAGGTATGTTGAAATAGAATTTTTGAGCTTGAGATTTGTCTGAATTTAAATATACTACTTCTAGCTTACATTTCCATATTAAATCCTTTGCAAATCAAATTAAACAAAAACAAACCTAAAATAAAATGAAAAGAATTACTCTTTCCATAAAAATATTCCCTTTTTGTCTGTGTTCTTTTTTAGTGAATAGACGTCCTTCTTGAACAAGTCAGTTTTGGATAGAAATTAAATCATTTCACAATTCTTTCTATTATCTGCATCTAATAGATAAATTCTTCAAAGATGGGTATATAACAACTGCTTTTCATTCTATTGTCAGGATCCTGGTTCAGGTCCAAACCATCACACAAGCTAACAAGGGTAATAGGCCACAAGCTGGGTTTCTGTTTATTTAATCTCTACCTTTTATAAAAATTAACCCCATGGTAGCGACTATTGTTTAAAAAGCAGCATGCCCTCATTTTTTTTTAACCATATTCTATTACTTACAGGAAGTATAGTCTTAGCAGGGTGCACATTTATCACTTCCATGTACAGGCTTTCAAAACCCCTTTTAACTTTCCAATACATTTTACTTTGCAGTTATATTTTTCATTCTTGTGCCTGTAATTATCTTGTTGCCTCACATTAGATTTTCTGATTTTCTTACTTAGTTTTCTTTCTTACTTTACTTATATTTGCCATTTTTTTCAAGGTTGATTCATGATGAATGAATTTCACTTTTATTGTCTCTCTTTTTTTTTTCTTCTGTTTTCATTTCTCCCTCAAAACTTTCCCTGAACTTAGTGCTTTGGGTACTTCCATCGACATGAAGAGTGAGCACAAGACTTCATTTTAACCTCTGAAAAGTGGACTTTAATGAAGTTTAACTACTAAGATTACACAATTACTCAAAGAAGTAAATGGCCTAGTTGGATGTCAGGTCCCAAAACCATGATCATCACCATTTGATTTTATTGCCCAAAGAATCATAGATAATTATCTATAAATAAGGAAAATGTTGCCTCTGGTTTTGAATACAGGGCTAATAATTTATTCCTCATAAACTGGTCAACTAAACAAAGATTGTGAGATTTAGTAATGGATGTATTGAAGCCAGAAATAATCACTAAAATTCAGTAAAAAAAAAAATCAGTAAAATTCCACATGGGAATAGTTAAATGTATTTTCATTTGGATCTGTGAATACAGAGGATGTGATTAATAGATTTCTTGGTATTGATCCATTCCTGCATTCATGAAGCAAACCCCACTGGCCATGATGGATTAAGTCCTTTAAATAAAGCTGGATAGTATTGCTGATAATTTACTTCCCACTTTGCATCTGCATTCATAATTGAGATTGATATTTTCTTTTTATACCCTATTAAGTTTTGTAAAAGTTTTACTGGGTAGCTTTTCTTCTTCCTTTATGTCTTGGAAACATTTAAATAGCCTGAAAATTACCTGTCTATTCCTTGAAGAGTTTTTAAAAATAATGTGTGAAAGAAACTGGATTTTCTTTCTTTGGAGTTAGGGCACCATTCTGATTTATTTTAGCTAATATTGGCTTTTCTAATAAGGACTACAGCTGATTTGAATATTTTCCGAATGTTTCATTAATTTCACACAAAAAAATCTTAGAAATTAATATGATTTTTTGCAGAATACATTCATTTTCCTATTTATTTTAAGTCTACTTATACACTTTATCTTTTGTGACTAACTAAAATATTTTCAGTATCTTTCCTGCAGCAGCGATAATCCTCTACAGATTAATCTTATCTTCCAAAAAGAAATAAACAAATGTATACAACCATTGCATTCTTTCATATGTGTATCCCTGTGTTAGATAAAAATATTAGATATTAAGTTTCAACTCTGATGATATGAGTGCCAATAAGGTTCTTGCATTCAGAAGTTATAACCCAAGTTAGAATCATGTTAATCCAGGCAATGTGTGAAAACCCTGTATGACTCAGCTAAACAGAAGTAGAGTTAAAAGAAGCAAGCAAAAAACACTTCAGTCAGAAGAAGCTGCAGGTAGCCTCTATGTCACTGAAATCAACCAGCTTCTTTAGTAAAACTTTTTTGTGTTAGGTTGTATTGTTATCACCTTCCTAAAGATTCTCTGAGCAAGGTATTCTGTATCTCTGATAAATCACTTTATATCTAAACAAGCTAGAGTAACTTCTGCTGCAGGCAACTAGGCTCACCTGGACATTCTTACTTTTAACTATTTCCATTTCTAATTTCTATATGATTTCATATAACATTAACTGCATATTTTACCTTCAAAGAGTCAATACATGGAAGAGCAATACAGTATTGCTTGTCATGGTAGCCCCTGAAATTTTCCACATCTTTTTTTCCACAACCTGGGGATATAGAGTATGACAAAAGGAAATGAAGGTTGCAGGTAGAATTAATGTTGCTTATCAATTGAACTAAAAATAGAGAAAGTGTAATCAGAAAGATTTTTATAACAAGCCAAGTCTGCACAATACTATGTGAGGAAGCCTGAGATGATCACTGCTGGCTTAAAATGGAAGTGGGCATTGCATGAAGAAATGTGCTGAAACCACCAACTGCATCATGAGAGGGACGAAGTTTGTGGTCAAAGAGAAAAATAATCACATTAGAAACTCACCTTCTATGAACTGCATAACCTTTTTAAGAAATTTAAGTTCTCCAAGGTTTTAATTCCTCTTCTATTAAAGCAACACAACTGTTACTGCCTTGTGAGGGCAGTTGTGATGAATTATTTACATGTTCAATTGTAAGTAGGAAATATTTAACATAATTTTCATTCAAAAACATAAGAATTAACTCCTCACTTATTTTTTTATATTCATTGTCTTCACTGTACATCTTTCTCATTCCCTTTATCTGCCCTCATCTACTTTGATGTTTCGTTTTGTTGTGTTTACCAGTTATAGTTTACTTATTTGTAATGAGACAAAACACTATTCAACACTGGGCTGGACACTGCTGTGATTAGAGGGCAGGGGGGAGTGTAAGGAGGGGCCAGGCCTCTGAGCTGGATTATAAATGTCCAAGGGGGAGCCTTCTGGAAGCTCTTCCCTGACCACATAGGACAGAAATAATGATCACATGATCACTGTTGATTGAGAGGAGAGAGGACTCAGATTTGAGGCCTCGGCATGCAGCCAATGGTAGTCAGCACAGTCCGGGCCTCTGGCTGGCCAACACTGTTGAGGGAATAGGGCCCTTTTCCTGTGTGGGGCCTGTCTGCATCATGAGGACCCTTTGAGGAAGCACTCAGTCACCAAGGCCCCATCTGCAAGGCTGTTCCACTTCCTATTCAGGCTGCACAGCGAGGAACTGCAAAGACATTCTGCTCTGGTTCCTGTGACAGTGCAGCAATGCTGGGCAGGACATGGCAGCAAATGGCCTGAGGATCAGCGTGGAAGATGCTAAAAGTGTGTGACATATGCACACTGCAAGCATGATTTATGAGGTTGACCCGGTCTTTGCTGTGCATGGACTGTCTCTTGCCCCTAAGGCTGGGCGAAACCAGTCCATTGTTGCTGGGTTGCCAAATGTGGGGACTGACCTCCTCTTGTATCTGGCCAGGCTTGGAGTTTCAGCTCACAGAGGACAGGCAGGGTAGGGTCCCCAGGGCCTCACTATTATCTGTCTACAGGTCAGCTACATGGAGCATTCCATGAACCAACAGGCAGGATGATCTCCCCAGAGAGGGGAATGTGTAGCAGGAGGCAGGCCACTGAGAAGCAGAAAAATGTCCCATAGCTGGTCTGTGCTAGACGCTAAGCCCTGGAGCTCTGTGCTCTCATGGAGACCTGTGTCTCCTCTGCCCATCACTCATCAGTTTCTTATGGAGGCTTCTTCATGCTGGTGCTCAATGAAAGGCCTGGAATTCCCTTGATTTTGCTCCTGTTGTTCTAAGGTTCTTATGTCTTCAACCTCAATGGTCTCCACACACTGTTTCTCCCTTGCAGCAGAAAGACCAGTATGGCTTTGCAGGAAGGAGTTGATGGGAGGGCACTGCAATGGGAGAGGCCTGGAGTAAGTGCCTGGAGGCAGGACCATGGTGCTATGTGTAGGCAGAAGTTTCCAGAAGCAAGGAATAGAGCCAACAAGCCTGATGGACCCTGGGTACATGTCTGTTCCCAAGACCACGTAGCGCTGCACCTGCAGTTGGGGCAGGCAGGCCAAATAGGCTGGAAAATGGCTGCCAGCTCCTTGCAGAGAGCAGCAGAGGTCAGGTGGACAGGCAGGGGGGCTCTGCAGGGTAGTAAAGTGTGGGGCCTCTTGGAGGCTGCCCCGCTAGCATCACATGGTGCAGCTGCATTCAATGCCAGCCTTGGTAGACATCCCTGACCCTGGTAGGAAGCTGCAGAGCAGGCTGTGTGTCTGGCAGTAAGTAGATCCTGTGTGGGATGGAGCAAGGGCTCAGGTTGGTGAGTGCTGAGCCCAGATGCTGGACATAGTCCAAGATAATCCAAGGAGGGTGGCCACTGTTGATGTAGATTACATAAGTGAAGCCATCTTTGAGAACTCCTTGGATGGAATAGTAATAAGGCAGATAGTGATGCAGCCAAAAGCCTCTGTCTTCACAAAAGTTTATTGCCATGTTGTTGGTGGTGAGGACATGCAGGTAGATGTCTTTTCAGTGGTCATGGACAGTAGTTGATATGTGATTCTTTAAACTTTCAAGTAAAAAGGAACCTATGCCGTGCTTTCTGAATTCCTTCACTACCAGATTTAAAATGTATGCAACCTGTGTGTCCACAAAGTAGAGGCTAGAATATATACATCCTTGTTATGTATTTTGGTCCTGCTCTTAATTTCAGCTGCTATCATCCCCACAATGGTGCCTCTATAGGTGCCAGCAAAGGAGAAGAACTTCTTGTTGGATATGATATAATTTTTTACATTTTATTTTACAGAGAATAAAACAAAAGAGGACAAAACAACACAAATCAGAACAGAACAATACAAGCAACACAGCACTTAAAAACAAGACAACTGGATATCAACAGTAGCTACCATAATATCTCTTTCTTTGAAATAGTTGAGCATAGCTTCACAAACAATAATATCAAACATAACAAAATAGAATAAAAGCATTCAAGAGAATGAAACTATTACAAAGCATTCTGAACCAAATAACAGAAAATGAACACTGGCTACTATAACATCTCATTTTCCATAGAAAACTTGTTTATATTATTATACATATTAAAATCCAGTAAGACACAACATGATAGAACCAATGGTAATAGAAGAACAGAAGCATGGTAGGACTTCAAAGCCAGATGATACTAAATCAGCCATGGCTGCCATAATGTCTTGTTTTCTTCAAAGTAGCTTTTCATACCATCACACATAGTAAGTTCAAATAAAACCATTCCAACCAATGAATGAAAACATTACAAGTCTTCAAACCAATATAATGGGGATCCATGATTACCACAGAATCTTATGTACTCTTACCTTCTCTTACACTAGGGACACTATGTGGTATTTATACATGTGAGTTTGACTTATTTAGCTTATGAGTATGGTCTCAAGTTGCATCCACTTATTTATAAATACCTCAATGTGATCATTCTTTATAGCTGAGTAGTACTCCATTGTATAAAAGTACCACAATTTTTTAACCATTCCTCAGTTAATGGGCATTTAGGTTGTTTACAAGATCTGGCTATTACAAATTGTGCTGCTATAAACATGGGTACACATATATCACTGTGGTAAGATGTTTTCAGTTCTTCTGGGAATATGCCTAGGAGTGGAATAGCTGGGTCAAATGGGACTTCCAATTCCAGCTTTCTGAGGAATCTCCAGACTGACCTCCACAGTGGTTGCACCAGTCTACACTCCCACCAACAAAACAGAAGAGTTCCTTTTTCCCCACAGCCTCTCCAGCATTTGTTGTTGGTAGTTCTATTGATCCTGGCCATTCTTTCTGGAGTGAGATGGAATCTCAGTGTGGTTTTAATTTGCATTTCTCTAATGACCAATGATGATGAACATTTTTTCATGTATTTATTTGCCATTCATATTTCTTCATCTGAGAACTGTGTGTTCATCTCGGATGCCCATTTTTGGATTGGGTCTTTGAATTTCGGGGGTCTGATTTTTTTTAATTCTTTATAAGTTTGTGATGCCATGAGTCTGGGTACTCTATGGGGAATCAGTCCCTGCACAGGTGCTCCACAGTGCCTGTGTCATCACGGCAGAGAAGGCACAGGCTGACCTCGTTGAGGGCACTGGACGGCACCACTTCTGTCATTTACGCCTCTGTCAGGAGCCGGGCCATGGGTGGCATCGCTGGGCTCAGTGCATCCTAAGGGCTCAGGAAGCTGAGACAGGAGACTACTCACAGTCTAGCTTTATGTTTAATTTGCTTTATTCTAAATTCTTGAATTACTGATTAGTTACTTTATTTGCATTCATATTTACTAATGAATGAAAAGTTGGTGTTCTCATTTTTATTGGTCTTAATGGCAATAATTTCTATTTTGATTCAAAATACATTTGAAGAAAGTATCACATTGTTTTTAGTTTAGTAAAATAGTGGTTGCAATTTGTTTTGTGGTTATTGATGATATTTAATTTTTCAAAGAACTTTTCATCAGTATTTTCATTGAAACAGACAATATATCCAATATGATAAATTGATTTTTTTTTTGTATTTAGAAGATGTGCTTAAGATCCTATTGAATGGGCAATCTTTTCTATTTGCCAAAAATTAAATTTGCTGTAGATCACTTATAGCTCTATGAAACTACCTGTAAAATTATTCCTGATTAATTCTGACAGGGAATTATTAATATAATAACTGTAACCTTATTTCTTCTCATAGTCCTAAAAATTATCTTGTATGCATTTTCATGCTCTGCTATTTATTATATAAAATGTGTCATCTTGTAACTTAAAGACAATTTTTTATTCAAACTTTTTGTTTGTTTTTATTTGCTATCAGCATTTTCCCATCTGAGTATTTTTGTTGTCATTGTTACTTTCTTTTATATCTGCTTCCTACAAACATCATATACTAGGATTCTGTAGCTTTTATTCAAGTTGAATCTTTTCTTCTCAATATAGTATATGGTTTAAATATTTTTGTTTTAATAGAACATGTCAGGTTTTAGCACACATAATGATGTTACTTGCACACACACACATAACAATATTCACCTCAATATAAATGAACATCCCATGTTATTGTGATTATTTTTATGAAGCTTTAAACTTCTTTTTAAAAACCACTATTTCATTTCTACAGTTAATTAGAACTGAAGCCACATGCATCAGTATGACTTACATAACCCTAACGATTACCTATGTCATTACAATATTGTCACTTGTGTCAAAAAGCATTGTGCATAAAGGACAAGATTATAAAGCACTAAACAATTTCCCACTTCATTCAGGAAATTCCCTGTGACAAGTTTAGCAGCGATATATTCTGCTCAGCTGGATAAACACTTTTTAGTCAAGACTTGGATTAATCTCTCGAAGGAATCAGCAAATTAACCTTTTACATATTTGAATATGTTTTCTATTTTTAAGAAAAATTTGGAAAAAATATACAGAGAATTTTAAGGTTACAGTATTTGTTTTATAAGTAATCTGTGTTTTTTGCCTTTCTTTGACATAGCTCATTGAAAATTTTCTTTTTTTCTGAAATAGATGATTCTCTTTTTCACTTTGTGCTTGTTTCTTATTTGTGCCTATTGTTTTAAGTTTAGATTTTTGGAGATTGGACTCCAATTTTATTGTTTTAATTTTTATTTTTATTAGCATATATTTCAGTATATAATGATTACATTCATCTTGGGGACTTGGTGCATGATAACATATCTCAATTATTTTTATTTCCCTTTTTCTCTCCTCTTGCTTGCCTTCTCTTTTGCAAATGATAATAGTTTTTCCTGGAGACTGTTTCATTCTGAATACGTTGGTAATTATTATTTTTCTGCTCCTGAAACATTTATAATTTCATTTTTTATAATTCTCTTTTATATACCTTTCCCTCTGCTATGGAAGAAAGTATATGAAGTCTATTTTCTATATCAAACAATTTTTTTCTTTGAGAATTCTGTTTTCTAACTTAACTTTTGAAGATTTTATTCAGACACTATTTTGTTTCCTTGGTCCATTCATCTATCTTTTCCTTTCCCCTTTCCATATTACCCTGTTCAACTTTGATGATTTTTCATATCAAGCATTCCAAAGAGCATTTTTTAGTATTCGTTTTTTATTTTCTAGAGCAACTCATTTTCAGAGGTATTTTCTTTTTCTGAATCTTCATTTTAATAAGTGCTTTGTTTTTCTCTGCAGTGTTTTTACTCTGCTCATGATTAAGCTTTGCAGGTAGAACCCAGTGCTGGGTTTGAATTAATCAAGAGATCTGGTGTTGTTTTGCCTAGGCACTGCCTAATGCATGGGAGCTGGCAGAACCCTCATTTTGGATTCAGAGCTACAGAGCAGACTGATACGTAAAATTCCAACCTATTTTTCAGTTTCCAGTAAATATTTTGCTTTTCTCAATTAATATTGAAATAAATGTTTTCACTGTTTAGTGCCATGGAAGGATTTTATAGTACAGTAAATCTCAAGGACAAATTTTAAAAAGAAAATAGAATTCCAAGAAAACAAGCCTTATTTACACATGGTGATCTACTTTAAAAGAAAAATATATATATATTATTAAATTCAATTTTTCTTTTAAAATTAGTCAATCATTAAATACCAACATTTAATGTCTAAAATCTATTTTTAAAATGTCCAAACTATAAGTGAGCCTTAATGATATATTTTGACACTTGAAACCACTGATATATGTTATAAAAATACTGACTTGTATTGGGAAACAGTGAAAGGTCCTGATAATTCAACTGTGATTTTCTACCTACCTTTATACTGGAAGAGAATACTATATTTCAGTTGAGATTAAAGAAAACAAAGATTGATTTTTGCACCATCCAATACCATAGACCTTGTTGAATTTAGATCCTGTGTTAATGTACCTGTTTTAGGTACATTAAATAGGATGTAAGAAAATTCTTACATCCTTTCCTAACATTTTAAAATTCTAAAATAATGAATTCTAAATTAATAATTCATGAATATGAGATATAAAAATATGATTGTTAAGGTCTCTATACTTTGCCTAAGCTACCTTGCAAAAATTTGGAATTGCAGAAATTTTGAGAAAAAAGATTTTACTCAGACCTATTTCACCTTGAAGCAGAGAGAGAGTTGCTCTAATCACTATTTGGTACAGATCCCACATCTCCAAGAAAAGATAGAAGATAACTATGAGGAAACAGCACATTTCTGCTATTCATCAGGTAATAAGGCTGCTGCTGGGCATCTTTAAACTTGTCATATGTAGGTTACCTATCAAAGGATCATTATCCAAAAGTTCCACCTGTAGTTCTCTCTGTGCTTTATCTGTGTAATAGTCTTGACATTTTTGGAGGTAATTTGAATATAACAACAAGAAGACTGTTGTCCAAATGTCATATTAAACTAAAGTATAGCAAGCTCTTGGTTTAATTTTAAACAATTATAATAATTTTTTTAAATACAGCTTGCTTTTTAACACATTAGAAATCTGCATTTTATTCTTGCTTTTACAGAAAACCTGAACAATTACTTGAAAGGATGTGGTTAAAAAAAAAAAACACGATGAATGGTTACCTTATAAAATTTTGCTAAAATTAAAAATGCAATGTTGTTAATTCTCCTCAAAATACCCCAACTCTTTACAAATACACTTACCCCATCATTCTCGCCATTTTTGAAACGGTGCTAGAAGTCCTCTTTTGTGAACATCTTTATGAAGCATGATGAGAAACACTGCTGCTAATACCATCCAACAGAAGTGCAAGGCTGTAAAAACATTTCAACATGGCCCCCTTGCACTTTATGCACCAGACATACCCTCAAAGCACTTTTGACTCTGAAAAGTCAAAAAGACTTGGTCAAAGTCATTTGATCGTGAAAAGTAAATATTTTGAGTTTAGCATAAAAGCATCCACAGCAGTGTAAATAAAGATATGAAAAAGGACTTCAAAAAATGGCAGGGATGATAGTCTAAGCATTTTTGAAGCAAGGGACACTACTTGTAAGGGTATTAATGGGCCTGTGCTTTTATTGTAATAATTTTGTTAACTTTAAACATACATCATATTTTTCTATTGCATCTCATATAACAGATCAGAGATATCCTGGAATACAGAATCCTGAAGATAGTTTTGCTCACAGCGGCTTAAAATTTTCTCATTTTTTAAAAATCTTAAGTCAAATATATACTAAACACTAATAAAAATTTTTTTTCAATACAAAGAAAAACATAAAAATTGTAATTAAAATATCTCATTCATCCAAAAAATATATTATAAATAAGTGAATTCATTTAGCCATGCTGTTTGGATTTATGGAGAAGTCAGTACATAGAAAATAAATGAATATATAATTTATCTATCTTTCCTATTCTTATATCATTACTAAACAAAGAACAATTCTGGTGACAAGTCCCTATGTTATTAATTTTATTTACAATTATAAGTTTAAAATTGTGTACATTTGAGACTGCTGCATTGTCATCAAATAAAACATTATTCTCCATTTCTGCCTCATTAAGAAGACTTTCAAGGCTCACTGATCTCTGGTCCAGCTTAGGAAAGAATCACAAAAAGTGCAGGATGAGTAATAAGTAACCATGGAAACCAAACTCCATACATGTTTGCACAGAATGCAGGGGTTTATAGCCCTGTGGAATGTCATTTAAATGAAATTTTATGATTGTTTTATGAGTTCTGACTCTCTGGAAAAACAAAGCATTTCTTAGGTCAATAGGCTATCCACCAAGTTCAAAACCTGTGCTATACAGGAAAATGATGGAATTCTGTAAGATGATATTTTCAAGATTTACAAGAGAAATTAGGCAGGTTAATCCAGTTGAAAATACTGTTTATCAAAGAGCAAGGAAAGGACATTTCATTTGCTATTGAGTTGGAGAAGATAATTCTGAGAAAAAGAAAGCCTATAATGAACCTTTATACTTTATTAATAGATTGAAGCATGAATTTGTATTTGCTGTTCTTTCCAAATGGAGATAGTGTCACAGAAATCCCACTGAGTATAGGATTTAAAGATTAAATTGTCTTCCTCTGTGTGTACAATAAATATATCATGACTGTATCCACAGAACTGAACCAAATATAACTCAGATGAATGTAACAAAAACATTTCAGGTGAGTAAGATGAGTCTCATAAATATTTTTTTAGAACAGCTATAAAAGACAGTCAAGGAATACTATTGGTGGCTTATAGATAGATTCTCAAGCATTTCTATATACAATCTTCTCAACCCAATTCTAAGGAAAAAGTACAGAGGTGCTTTAACTCTTTTCCCCTCAAAATTTTTGCTTCAAATTCACACCTCTTTTATTTTTTTGGACAAATCCTCTCATTATTTTGGACAAATTTGGCCTAAAATACTAATGTTTTTCTTACAATCTTTAACAACAGAAGAGCTACAATAAAACTGTTTTCCATTCTCTACACTGCAAAAATATCTTAGGTTAAAAGTTTGAGCAACAATCCAGGACCAGATAGATAGGATTGGATTACATAAAGCTCCATGAGGCTATGATAGCTGAACCCTGATAACAACGAGGACCAGCCATTCCAGATCTCTCGACTTGCACTTTATCAAACATGTTCTCTTAGAAGTAGATCGCCTTGTGGCTGATCTAGCACTCACTATTACATTTGAACCCGTGGTGGTTATTCTGATGTCCACATATCAAAAACAGGATGTAGAAGTTTATTGTTACTAAAAACTTACTGAGAATCATCAACCAAATATGTTTGGCAAACTTGCTTTATTTCTAGCACTATCCTGACAACGTGAAGAAGAATAACATTCTCATCCTAAGGACTTTAAATGCACTTAGCTTACTTACCCCCAAACAAAACCAAAGACTAAATAGTACTACTCAAGTGATACAGAGGAAACGTGAAGTAGGAAATTAGAACAGTGTAGGATAGAGGATCAGCAGAGAAAGGAAAGAAAAGAGATAACACTTAAAGAGATAGGATTTGAAGTATGTTTCTCTGGATAAGTTTTCAAGAGGCAAAGCATATTTCATCTCATACTTAAATTAACATACAATTTTAGGAGAGTGGTTGTTAAGTAGTAACCTACTTAAATAGCATATAAATTCAAAGTGAGCAGCTGCTGATATTTTACAGATGATTTAGGAAACCTGGGATTTCTTTGAAAAAGAAGATGTTAAGACAACTTCTTTTGCTATGTTGGATCCTTTTTAAAATGTTTGCCTAACAAATACTTTACTATTGGGTGCCCAGATTTGTTTTCAAAAACCAGACAATGAAAACCAGAATGTAAATATACTGAAAAAAATGTAATTATATGTTGCACGTTTTTGCTGATGCTATTTTTATGCATCCTAAATTAGAAGACTAGTTACATTTTTAATGCATCTTTTACTTTTAATATCCCAAAATGCAAAGCTGTTAATTTCAGCATTTTTTGTTACCTTACATTTCTTGCAATAAATAAGAGACCTAAATTAGACGCCATTATCATGAAAAATAACAGTACCAATGGATCGCACAGTTTTTACTAAGCTTTCACTGACTTTGAGAATATTTTGTCCTATTTAAGCAAATTCATAAGAAAACATTACAATGAATCGCTTTTTTAGCACATATGTGCCTTTTGAAATATTTTTTATTTCAAAATTAAAAATCAGTAATAAGTAAAATTGCCCTTCAAATATAGATGTCATCATTTTCTTCATTCTCAAAAAATTGTGACTGCAATTTTTCTGAATTAATAATTCCATCATCAACTGTATGAGCTAAAGCTAACTTGTAAATTTATTATCTACAGGTTAATATTTAATATTTGTAAGCTATAGTTAACAGAATATTAGGGAATAAAAAGTAGTTCAAATGTTTCTTTAACAGAACACTTTTACACAATGGGAATAAATACATTATAATTTTACATTTGCAGATAGATGCATATAGGTGTATTGGAATCCTTTTTATATTGTTTCATTTTTTTTGGTATCAGGAATTGATTCATATTGTATTTTCAAGTTTCATTATAGAACACTGGGTTCTCCTTCCTTTTTCTTTCTTTCTTTCTTTCTTTCTTTCTTTCTTTCTTTCTTTCTTTCCTTCTTTCTTTAATTTTTCCATCTTTAACCATTCCCTAACAGGCATAAAGACAAACCAGTTAATATGTGTAATATGTGAAAGGATACTTCATTGCAGATACAATATATATGCTGTTCCTTATTTCTCTCATAGAACTATCTTGCATGCTTCAGTTTTGTTGAAAAGAAGAAAGAACTTTAAATAGGCAGTTTCATTAATTCTAAATCTTGATTTCCTGGTGTCACACATATTGCAATGTTTTGCATACCTTGCTACTAAGTGTGGAGTCATGCAAACAGTACCCAGTAATCTACATGGTTCATATTTTTAGTTAGGTATATTTGAAAATATTTATGTTAAAATAAGAAATTAAAAACCTAAACAATGAATAAAATTTTAAACATAGTAAAGGAATATTACAACAGATACTAAAGCTTTTAAAAATCATTTGAAGATCTAAAATAAAATTAGCATCAGGTATGCTGATCTATATTTCTCCTGGTTGGAAAAGCTTCACATGCTTGTCATTTTAAAATAACTTCCTTTTGAAACGGTTCTACTCCCAACTTTGTCTGAATATCTCTATATATGTTGATTTATGAACTATCCCTAGTCTAGAATCTCACGTTTTAATAACCATTAAATTATCCAACATTGTGATAAATTCTAAATAAACTATTATGAAGAAAATGCAACAATCTTTTTTAGATATATTGCATTAAATATCATCCAAAATACTATTTTAGTCATGAAAAATGTTTAAAGAAAAACATTATTTCACCTTCAGGAATGACAGAACTTACCTTGGTAGTAAACCTGCTGCCCAAAAATAATAAATAAATAAATAAATAAATACAAACGAATTAAAAAATAAAACCTGGCAAGAATGCCTGAAACAATTCATTTTTAGTTATAGGATCCTTGAGAAGTCAGAGGAAGGAAACAAAATCACTCTGACTTTTTATAGGCAGGCATTTATCAAACTCAATAAAAGGAGTGGGACCTCCGTCATGTACAGACTTCAATTCTTATGGTTCGATTTACATTTCTTTTACTTTATAATGGTTTGAAAGTGATACTCATTCAGTAGAAACTACCTTGGTGGTTAAACATTTTGAAGTTTGCTCTTTCCCTTGGCAACAGTCACATGGTGCTGTCTACAATGATGCTGGACTGTGGCACCAAAATGCTCACATACCGAATGTAACAAATACTCTACCGTGTGGTGTTGCTAAGCCGTGATGTTGGGTATGTTAGATGTATTCAATGCATTTTTGACATGCTATTTTCTATTAATGATATGTGTATTGTGTATGTAATCTTCTTGCAAATCAAGGAGCATCTGTATAACAACCTTGCTGAATATGTATAGAAAGACAGACGTTCTTGGAAAATAAAAATTCAGCCACTTGTCCTGAGAACTTGGCAATCAAGAAATGCCTCAAGACCAAAGCTGTGGAAATGTCTGACCCATTTTTCTGCTCAGATTTTTCTTCTAGGACTTTGACTTTCTCCAAATCTGTAAGTCTCGGAAGAACCAAACACTACTTTTTGTTTTCTCTGGTCTGGAAAGTTATTTCAAAGATATTTTTACTTCTCAGCCTCTTAATCTTCCTGGCCTGCTTCTCCTTCTGTCTTCTCTCACCAGGAATTAGAAAGTGCCCCCGAACCCTTGGTTCCTGGGAAGAAGCCACCTGCAGAAGGTTGAGGCTCTGTTGATTCCCTTACTCTTTGGAAACACGAATCCCCATTATTACTTTGCACTTTCCTAACAACAGCCAATAATTTCCAAGAACAGTCAGTCTTCTAAATATATGAGTAATATGTAACAAGGAAATTCTTGTGATACCACATTATTCCAAATATTTTTATGTCACTTTTTTATTTAAAATGTACAAATCTATTCTTTCTTTACACATAGTTTTAACAGATATTTTATTAATTTTCTTTTTAGTTTCCAAAAATTAGCTATGATCAAGAAAACTATAAGCTAATTTTATCCAATAGAAATTCAGCACAAAACGTGTGTGTAATTTTGAACATTTTAGTTGCTATGCTTAAAAAAGCAAAAATGACGCAGTTGAAATTAGATTTGGTTTACCTAACCCAATTTATACAAAATATTATTTTAGCATATAATCAACATTGAATTATTAAAGTATTACTATTGATTATATTTTTTCATAACTACTACAGTAATAGTTCACATAATTCAATGGTTAATATGAAGTGTGCTTTCTATAAAACATTAGTTACTAATGAAAAAATGTTTATAGTTTTTCAGCTTTTAAGTGTAGTTTAACACAAAGTTAAATTAAAAATTCAGTTCTGGGGCTGGGGATTTAGCTCAGCAGCATAAGTGTCTACCTGGCCGACACGAGGTCATGAGTTCGATCCCCAGTACGAAAAAAAAAAAAAAGTAAAAAATTCAGTTCCATTTCTATACAACTGTATTTCAGTTGTTGAGTAATTTCATGTGTTCAGTGTCTGTCATCCTGCACAGAGCAAATCTAACCTCCTGTGAGAATGAACCTTACTTAGTGTCTCACAAGATGCTACATATCCTTGCTGAAATATCCTTGCTGAAAAGGTCTTCAAGAAATATGCCCTTCACCAAGGATTTCAACAAATGACTGTTGGCAATAATTTACTAAGTTGAATTAGTCAATCATACCTCAGACTTTTTTAATTTTCAAAAGAGTAAGAAAGCTACTTCGAATGGTTATGAACCATGTTATTCTTGATCTTATAATCAATGCTTCTGTCATTCTGCTGAGTTACAATACTTACCTAATCTTTGAATCTAAAATTCTGTTTCTTATTTAGAATAATTTACACTTCATCTCTGTATAGATGTAGAATTTCATCAAGACCCTAGAACACCGACCATTCCGGAGTCATCAGCCTCCTATTTGCTGCGTCATATCTCTGTTTGAACAGACACTTTTCCAACGCTTTGAAATAATTATCCAGTCACAACCCACAGCCACTCTGTTTTCTCATCCCTCTACTATATTAGAACTGTAAATCACCTTCAGAAGATCACTTCAAATGTTTGTTTAGCCTGTTTTTAGATACAGACTACAGTATTAAGTAACACGAGAAAAAAACACACCACTGTACCAGTCCTCTGAACAAGTTCAATCAACAGTCCCTTTATTTATTCCCTTGTGTAAATTCAAGCCCTGAACCCTTCTCCATAGCAAGATCTGCAACTCTAATATTTTCTTCTGCTTCCTATTTCCATCCCCACGCCTATGTGGAACTCCTTGATAGAATTTAATTGCTCAGTAGCAATTAAAAGCATCTTCATAAATTATAGCAAGTATACTACCGAATCAGCAGACAATCCCCACCCAATTTCTACCTCTACACACAAATGAATCTGTCTTCAGAAACTCCCTTATCCTTTTTTGTATCTGAGAAAAAGAAGTTATGAACTGTCTGTTCAAAGAAAATGTGGTATTTACATACAACGCACTACTGCTCCACTATAAAGAATGATAAATTTAAGTCATTTGTAAGAAATTGGAGGCATCTTGAGACCATAATATTAAAAAAAATAAATCAAGCACAGAACCTGAAATATCACATGGTTTCTCTTATATGAAAAACACAAAGTATATGCAAATTAAATAGGAAATCTGCTTTTGTTATTGTTTTTTTCTTTGCTTCTTGATTTTTGCTTTTTCTCTTTAAAATAAATAAATTAATTATAAAAAATAAAAGATAAATACAAATCACAGCATGGTGGCACATACCTCTAATCCCAGCCCTCGAGAGACTGAGGCAAAAGGATCACTGTGAGTTGGAGACCAGCCTGGGCTACATAGTGAGTTCAAGGCCAGCCTGAGCTGCGTAGCAAGAGCCTGTCTCAAAATACAAGCACACAAAAGGATAAATATAAAACAGAAAATTAAATCTTTTGCAAATAAGGAAACCAAGGATTGGAGAGAGGAGAAATGGAAGGAGTATAAAAAGAATTATGTGTTCTGTATATGTACTAACTCTTCCAAGATAAATGTTAACGTTATATACAGCGACCATGTATTTATTAATAAAAAATAAAAGCAAACTTTAAATTTCAATAAAACTCTGAACCTTTTCAGACACAATTTATTCCTTGTATCTTTACAGTTTTGTCTCTTTTATTTTCTTACCTAAGTGTATAATCATTTTGTCTGTGTTAAAAACCAAATAAAATAACAAATCTTCCAATATTATTTCTCTCCCAATATTTATTTCCCTCTACATTATGCTGTCTTTCTTTTTTTCTGTGCAATTGGCCCTTAAAGAAAACAGTCTCCAATACTATGTCCCTTTCTTTTGCTTCCCCGTGATTCCTCAGTGAATATTCAGTTGGCTTTGACTCTTGCAACTCCACAGAATTTGCTCTAGATAAGGTTGCAGGTAGTGATATATGCAGAAAGCATTTCTAATTAGAGTGGCCCCTAGCTAGCCATGAAGACTGATCAAAGACCTTCCACACATAACAAAATCAGCTGATGCTCAAATCCCTTATATAAATATTTGTATGCAACCTATTTAAAACCTTTTCTATATTACTTACCTAATAAAATGCAAATGTTTTGTAAATCATTGTTACAGTATTTGGGAGATAATGACAAGGAATAAAAGTCTGTATGTATTCAGTGCAGAGAAAACTGTTATCCAAAATATTGCTGATTTGTGATTTGTTGAAGAGCAGATATAGAATTGTTGCTTTAGAAAGCTTCAAATGCTTGCTTTATTCAACCTCCGAGAGTGGGACAAACTGTTTTCTTTCCAACAAACTTGTTAGAATACTCTCAAATTGTCTTTCTTGAATTTTCTTATTAGAACTTCTTCTATGACTTCAGGTTAAAAAGTTCAAAATGAGTGACATAGATTTCTAAACTATGTCCTCTTAATATTGTAATGTGAATAGTGAAACTAGTTGTTTTTCTTTAGAAAAAATCATTCAGTCTGTTGATGAAAAGACAATTCAACTAAGAATGAATTTGTTTTATATGAGAACTTATGCAGTGCTCTGGGAAATAAAGTATCTATTCTTCAAAAACATCCTGAGAAAAGTTATGTAAAAATCTTAATAGCAATATAATCAGACTATTACTATACAATCACGCCATAAAGAATAGCATATAATCATAGAAAATTGCCTGACAATTGCGACATTAAAATGCATCAATCATAGATACAATCACACAAATGACTACAATCAGTAGTAACACTAAAAGTAATTACATCTTTTTAAGAAATTATTATATGGGAAAATTATTTAAATAGCAATTCTATGCTTCTAACTTTTAAATAAATTCAAAGGAATGTCTCTGATATATGGGTACCTCACCAATAAAAGAGTACTTCTGTGATAATCTCCAATTTCTCTCAAATGTCCTGGCCACTTAACTATCAATGTATCTGAATGTCAAATCTCAATTTCAAAGAAAAGTCCACTCCCAAAATGAAAGAAATAGGGTGCAGCACTATAAAAAATAGTGTTTTAAATCTACAAGGAGATAGCCTCAAAATTATCTGTTACAAATAATATGAGAGATTAATAACTCTATGCATAGAAAGCAAAAACATGAATTAAGAGAAAAATTACAGAGAAGCTTACAAAGAAAAGAAAACATGCAAATCACCATGTCTACTGACTCTAGAGATGTGCCTCATTTGTAAATTTTTTTTCGTTTTTAATCTTCATTTCTTTAAACGTAGGTTAATGCCAAATTTGAACATGTTTAATTCAAGTTTTCTTATATTAGAATAAAATATAAATTCTGTTCTGTTGTAATTATCCAGTATAAAATTGCCTTGAGAATAGTCTAAGTTGATTTCTTGACCTGAGATTCCTTTGCCTTCTTAACATTGACAAACCCTGACCCTGAGCTCCTACCAGGCCAGCTTCCCATCCTACTACGCAAGAAATTGAATCATGTTTCACATCTTACACCCTCTGGTCCCTTCATGAGAACTGTGACTACATACCAAAGAATTATTCATTCAGACTCAAGTTAGGAAGATGGAAATAGCAGTATCAGCTTAGAGACAATAGGACCCCACAGAACACTGCTTCAGAACAAAAAGTGAGCCAAATTTGTCAAAACCTCTCAGCCACACATAAAGCCTCAAAAACAGCCTTTGGATATTTATCTTGACTAGCACATACCTATTATGTGTTAAAGTTAAATATCTATGGAGAATTTAAAGAAATTCACCAGACTCAGAAAGATATTTATTATCCAAAGACCCTACTAATAGAGCCACCTTAAAAATACTTCACCAAAAAATATAGGAGAATGGAATGTGACTTTTACTATAGTAAAACAGAAAGTGGTATAAGTTTATAACCACTGTGGCTGACTGTCCCTAGGACAGAAAAGCTTCTGGAAAGTTGTCAAATGCAGACACATCTTAAATATTTCATGGAACCAATCTTATTTCACTCACTAAGTTGAAAATATATTCTTCTGGGGCAGGGATTTAGCTCAGTGGCAAATGCACCTGCCTGGCAAGTGCTTTTATCTGCTCCAACTTTTGTTTTTATTTCAAATCTCTTTAATGTCTTTTTTATTAATTTTATCTGTACATGTTTGCAGTGCATAATAAATTTAATTCATTCCAGGGAATTGGTACATGTACATAATATATTTTAATTCTTTTTTACCCTTTCCTTTCACCCTCTTTTATTTTTTTCATCATCAGATTCATTTGTTTATCTTATAAAGCCTTATAAAATTAATTATAATACATTCAGGTTAAAAACCAGACTAATAGGCCAAAGAATGTATAAAATGTATAACACAATTGTGCTAACTCAAGGTTCAATTTTAGAAACATTTTCCATATTAGATTCTAGGTTACAATACTGACCTTGTCTCCTCTGTCTCTCTCTCTCTCTCTCTCTCTCTTCTCTTTTATTTAATATATATATTTCGTATAAGAGGAGCCATGTGATACTTAAACATGTGTGTCTGAGTTATGTCACTTAACATTATGGTCTCAAGGTGATCCATTTTCCTACAAATCACTCAAATTTGTCCTTTCTATTCCATCATGTATAAATACCACATTTTTTTAATCTAGTCATGTGTTATAGATTGTTTCCAAGATTTAGCTGTTATAAATTACATTGTTATAAACATAGGTATGCATACATCATTATAGTATTATACCTTTAGCTCTTTTGCAAAGATACCTAGAAGGGGAATAGATGGGTCAAATGGAATTTCTAATTTTAGTTTTTTTGAGGGCTCCTCATACTGAACTGTTTCTCTAATTGTCAACTCAGCTACCAATTACTGAATGAGCTTTCTCAATCAATATTGAGAAAATACTTTTAAATAAATAAGCCCTTAAGTAAATATGCAGCATGTAAACAAGTATGCAATTAATTTTGAATAATAACTAATAAACACTTGCTTTAAATCATACACGGTGAGATTTTTATTTCAAAAAAACACATTAAAGACATAAACATATTTTCCTTTAAAAAGTTAATTATAAAATTGTATGCATCGAAAAATGAGACAATAAACATGACTCACTTCCACCTTACATCAATGTTACCTAAGCAACTATATTTGTAATTTTACTAGTTGATCATAGTTTTGTCCCATCTTATACACACCTTGTGAGTTTACTCCATAAATCTCCCCTTAAGAAGTGGGCTCACTTTCCCGGTCCCCTTCTGTCTCTTAGACAGATGCTTTCTTTCTCTCTATAAATATTTTCTGCTTTTAACCTCCATGGTTCCTTAGAATTCATTCTTTGATTATGGGGGACACAAACTCGGCATATCAAATATTTAGAAGACTGTGATTTTTCCCCTATATTATTTGGTCCTCTATCATCCCTGTATCAGTAGTATTGTATTAATGTTACATTACCTGATTTTTATAACCTTGTAGTGTGCAGTTTACAGGATATGCTACAGTATTATATAGGAATTTTTAATATTGTAATTCTAATTTAAATTTGAAATTATTTTAAATTATATCAAGATAAAAAAAAGGTTGGTGAATAAATGCAAGTAATATAAGCCAAAAGGAAGAAAAACTAATGATTCATAAAACTGTAATTTTTATATTCTGGCAAATACATATGCTTAAATGAAACAAGGGAGAAAATGAGCAGATAGAATTGCTTTAACTGTTTTATTATTTAAAGAAAAAGTTCTATGTATTCCCTGCAGCATATCCCCAGGGGCTTCATAGTTGACTAGTGTTACTTTGTTTTTTAATTGGAAAGAATCTCTCAGAGTCTTATGTCATAAAATTTGATTATTATTCTAAGAGTTTATTAGCTTATGCTCAACAAATTTTGAATTACAATGTAAATCCCTTGGATGATATTTGTTGTCACATAAATACTGTATAAATTAATTTCCACTACATTTTAGATATTCTTTTTAATATACCACCATCCCTAACCATCATATAGTATAGATCAATGTTGCTATTTTTAACGAGGGTGAAAAAGATTGTATTTCTATCTCTATTTCTAGTTTCCAGAAAAAGGCTAAAGAGAAAAGATAGTAACACTGAGGACAAATAGTATTTTTCAAAAATGTGAAAAAGATATAAATATAAAAATGTAAAGATATTGCAGGTAAAGTATATCTAAGTCACTCAGTATATAACTTCTTCGTTCCTTATTCTACTTGTAAGATTCTTTCAGATTCTAGGGCCATTCTTCACATTATCTTTGATTAAGTGCACTTGTGTTTTGGGGGGATTTATCATGTTTATTATTCACGTCATAAACAGTTAATGACTTAATCAAATTTCAGCACCTACCACTCCTTTCCTGTTCCTCTTGTGGGGTGGCAGACACCTATGCCACACTTTTCTAATGAAAATACTGAAAACTTGTAGTTTGCAAACGTAAATGGTTACCACTTGCTACATGACTGGCTTAGCATAACAGTAGCCAGCCCTGTGTCTCGATCACCCTGCTAAAGAAGACAGGGAGCAATCTTTGTGTACACCAGCTTGGTAGACAAATGCCAAAGTATATACGTCAAAGCATCAACAATGAGTTTTTACCCACCTAATTCTCCATGTTACATTTGTGTGTATTTATAATTTGTCTTATTAAATGTTTTCTTTTGATTTTTCTTGTAGAATCAGCCCGCTTTAGTAGGCTACATGACAATCCACTTTTAAAATTTTGGGAGGGGTCAAGTCATCAGGTGACTTATCTACCAGTGAGGACTTGGATCATGTAAGCCAAAGAAGGTGCAATAGTAACACATAGGCAAGATACGATCGATGGTGAAGTACAAAATGAAAACCTTCACTCAGATATGGAAGACAACAGTATGTAGGTAAATATTTGACTGGTCAAAATGCTACACAATGGTCATTGATACCTGAATGATCCAATGTTAGAACTAGGTTGGAAAATGTTACAGATTCTTGCCAGGGGTGAAACTTATTGAACAGAATACCAGCACTACAATTTAGTGTTGAAAATTGTTTCTAAAGAATTATATGCTACAAGATGTTTGAAATATACTAATAATGAAATGCAAGTAAAATGCTTTATAGGCATCAATAAATACTAATATTCAAAAATATATTTATTGTGACACCTCACTATCTAAGCTAAAGCTTTCATAGCAGGAATGTATCATTGTATTCATCAGGACTGAAAATATTTATGGAGAAGTGACAGATGTAATATTGAGATTAACAATAATGACACTTAAGAGATTTGGTTTTCTTCAAAATTACCTACATTTTGATGACAGGAAGACTCACCAAAATGAAAAATCTGACAGTTTGGCTGCCACTCACTCATTTTTTAAAAACTTTTTTCAAACTCAAATAATTCACACATCATCTAGTACATGACAATTGATGAATAACTTGTATCATTTTGTTGTTGTTGTAACTTTCAACAGTATATGCTAAATAAACTTTCTAAATATGGTATAAAATATATGGCTTGGTTGATATGAAGACATTTGACACCACAAATTTATAAATTTATCCTAGAACTCAGCCATCAAGTCTTTATTCATGCAGTGAATTGTCATGCTGTGACCTATTTCAAAAAGTAAGTGAAATGTCACATCACACAGTTGGTTCACTAGCTACCAATTAATGTTACATTTGCTAAAAGAACACCAGTTGACCAGCACAGGGACCATTTACAAAAAACAAAGCAGAGATTCCTGAAGTAATGTTGCAAGCTCACAATAGAGAAATATATACTACAATCTTTGGATTTCAGAAATACATAACATTGGCCTCAGATATTGAAAAAAATAGTATTGTAACTGTCTACATTACAACACAGTAACAGCATTGATAGTGAAGCCAGACATGGTGGTATACTCCTGTAATTCCAGCACTCAACAAGCTAAGGCAGGAGCATCCAGTGAGTTCAAGGTCAGCCTGTGCTACATGAGTTCAAGGCTAGCCTGAACTACATAGCGATGTCTCAAAAAAAAAAAAAGGCAAACAAAAAATTGATAATGAATCCTCAAAATGGTCACATTTTACAACAGAACAAAAGGCAGAACATGTCATTCATGAGTTATGTAGCAACTGTGATGTCAACTGTGATGTAGCAACATACAAATCATTGGCCAGTTCACTCAGAATACAAGCCATTGGGCAGTGATTGTGCTTTATTCAATCCTAAACATGTCGGGTATAAACAGTTTCATAGTTTACAAAGAAAACAAGTGCAAAATGTCATAGAGAAATTTTCTTAGAGGTTTAGGACTGGAAATGATAATCAACTATAACTGAGGAAAAACCAGTATGTATCTGCTCAGAAATTCCTCAGAGAATTCCAAAATAGATTAGTGAACAGACAAGTGAAGCATCACAAGCACCTCATTAGAAAGCAGTAAAATCAACAAGATGTCAGGCATGTCCTACAAGAAAAAGATAGGACAACAAAACACATGTGCTATCAGTGTAAGCAATATTGTGAAAGAAATATGCTGCTTTCATGGGTAAAGACTCCCTTAGGCATAATAACTGAAGCAAAAATTATTTTTTTGGTAGTTTTATTTGTATTCTTACAGTAGTTCAAATAGGAATTTGTTATTTTTAGCTTTTACAAAATCTTGAAAATGTTAATGTTTACTCTAAGCACTCATTATATATTAAATTTTTTAGATTTTATCAATATTTTAGTTTCCTGTTAAGTATACATTTTATAATATAATAAAATTCATAAAATTTAAATAATTCATCTATAGAAATACTTCTTGTTTCTAAAAAATAAATGTGGGTGTTACACACCCACTTAACACACTTTTTCAGGCTATTTACCCTGATGCCCTAAATCATATGTAATTTTACCAAGGTGTGTGTATATATATATATATATATACCCAAAAAAACCAAAGTCTTAATTTATATAAAAATGAATCAGTAAAATTACATATGATTATATGTAATTCTGAAGAAAATTACATGAAAGAAAAATGCTAGGTTGCAGGGAATAAAAAGTGAGGGTTATATAAAATTTACTTCATTCTAAACATGCAACACAAGAAAAAAGACATTTTTTTTACTTTACCAGTCCTTACATGAGAATATTCTGCAACAAAGTGTAGGAAGACCCTAAAAAGGCAAGCATGAAAATAAGGTAAAATATGACAGTAAAATATCTTAAAAAAATAGTGCTTTCATGAACAATACATCACAGAAATTGCAACTTTTATAAGAAAGTTAATAAATTCAGTTTACATTTAAACCAGTATAAACTGTCATCTGTCATTCATAACTCACAATTTTTCAATTTTAAGCAAATACTGTTTTTTCAGGATGATACTAAACAGAGGTATTTGAATATTTAGCCTATTTTTCTCTACATATTTTACTTTACTCCATTCATTTTATGTACCATTTCAGGAGAAAATTTGAATTTGGAAGAAGGAAGTTCACATTGGAAACTTCATGTAAAAGGGAAAGAATGTAAAAGAGGCATGAGGCAACAGAAAAAATAACAAAATCTTTCTCTAAAAGCATAAACATTCATTGAAAGAATTGCACTTCAATACGTTAAAAGGGAATCTTACACAGAGAAACCTATCTATCCACACCCCACCTTGTATACAAACATTTATTGTTACTCTCTAGAATAGTTTTAAAAAAGAAAAAAAGCATGAATCAACAAAAATTTGAAGAGTATTTCTATATACATAAAATGAAAGAAAATATAAAAGATAAATCAAAACACCTCAACTGAAAAAAAATCTCTTTAAGGAACCAAAAGGCAAATTGATTAACTATTTGATTATAGTAAAAACATTAACACTGCATATCATACTGATTTAAATAGCCATAAGTAAAAATTTGCACAAAATAAAACCTTTTAATTATAAACCCAAAAAATCAGAACAGAAATTAAAATCTTACTCATGATAATAATTTTAATATTATATTAACAAATTAGCATATGAAATGATGTTAAAACATCAGCTTGAAAATATGAACTAAATCATATAGAGTCCACAGAAGAAAAGAAGTTAAATTTCAAGGTTAACAAGAGACATTTAAGAAATATATGATAACAATAAAAGAATAAAATTAAACTGATAAAGCAAGGTGTTCATACAGAAATTGATTAAAATACAAAGAGGCAAAGAATTTAAAGTTATATACAATTGAATGTTAAAACCTGTGATACAGAAGCTATATATTCAATCTCTAAATTGAAGATCTTACTATACATATAAAAAATTAATCTGTAATATACAATGTTAATCATGAAACTCTAAAGTTACAGAAAATTATCTTCCAAGCACTCATACGAAAAGACAGTCACATGTTGAGAAATAAAAATCTGGCAGCTTAAGAATTCTAGACAAAATGTCTAAACTAAAACAAATGTGACACTGTGAGTTTTTAAGGAAAGAAATAGGGAGACAAGGATTTTAAATCCAGCCAAGTTCTTCACATTATCAAGTCTACAAAAACCAATGCAAACCTGCAAGAACTTGAGGAGTGCACTGTCAACCCTACACAACAATTAAATTACAGGACAATCTAAATAAGAGATGAGTGTTTAAATGTTAGCCAAAAGATCAATTTTGAGCACTAAGTGGACTTAATCATAGGTCTATGATTAAAATGAAAGTCGGAACAATGGTTGTAGCAATAGTGTTAAAATTGTAACAGCTGAGAAGTATTAAGAATAAATCATAAAAAAGATAGAAAACATGGAAAAAATCATACTAGCTGAAGAGCAAGGATGAGAGCAAAGACAAAATGGCAACTGAAAGGGAAGTATTTAAAAACAATATAAGAATACAATATACCACTGTATGCAAACAAATGCCAAAATTTAAGAGAACTCAGGCAAATTATCTTAGGAAAATATAATTGCTCAAATTTGGCAATTTGAGCAAAAAACAGAAAGCTGACAGAGATTATTTCAATAAAACAAAGGGAAACAAACAAAGGGACAGAGGGACAGAGGATAGAGAGAGAGGGAAAGAGAGACAGGCAGAGACTGAGACAGAGACAGACAGAGAAGTAGAAGATTATGAAAGTTCTTTTATAAAGTACCCACAGAAAAGCCCCCACAAATCCAAATTACATATGGGGACTCCTCTCACAAATTCAATATCTACATATTTCTAATTTACACAAATTGTAACAGAGCATAGAAAATCAAGCAATATTAGAAATATTTTGGAAAGAAAAAGTAACACTGAGCCCTAAACTAAAAATGTATGAGAAAAACTGGATAGCAATTTTATTTAATTAGTATCAACATAAAAACCCTAAATAAAAAATTAACAAAAATAAATACTTTAGTAAGAAAATAATATACCTTGACTAGTTGAATTTTAATAAATGCAAAGATAAAATTCCATCTGTAAAACTCATTGTAGTGATTACTAAAAAGATAAGGTCATTTTCATATATTCTAGAAAACTTATATTGTACCAAAATTATGCATATATTTATTAAAATGTATCCTTATAAAATATGAGTGCATATGCCATAAATTATCTCTAAAGTCAGCATAGTAAGGAAGCAGTGGAGAAAAACCATGCTCAAGAAAAACTAAAAACAAATTACAAAAAATTGTCATCTGTGCTACTTTTTAGCAATACTTTGGAGATACTGTCCATAAAGTACTATAAAGATGAAATAACTAGATTCATAAGAATTGGAAAAGAAAATCAGCAAAACTCTAAATGGATGAGTAACTGAAATGTACAAAATAAATCCATACAAATGCCAGAGTAAAACTAGGTGTATTCCTTTATAAGCTAGAAGGGAAAAGTCTAATTACAACTCAAAATTCTTAATAAAATAAAATGTTGAAAACATTCCTGTATGCCATTCTTCAGATGTAAAATAAAATAGAAGAGGTAGAAGATAAAATATTTGTACAGTTGAAAATGTTCATTTTTACTCATGTTTATAACAACCTAATTAATAATATCTAACTCTTGGAAGGATTTTATGTCCAACAACAGATGAATGAATAAAAAAATGTGGCATTGAGGAGGAGCTAAAGATGGCTGATTAGTGAGCAACAAAATACAAAGCCTCCTGGGGGAAACAACTCATATACCTGAATAAAACATCCTGCAGATATCCAGACAGAGGGAGATGGATCATCTTGACACAGGAAGAAGTTAAAAACAACAACAAAAAAAGCTACTCAAACACACAGTCTTGTAGCTACAATTGGAACAGCTAAAATTACCGGACACAGTGCTATCGCTGCCACCTCCCAAGTTCATGCTGGCCTGAACTCGCAACAGCCTGAAGTCATGCTGGCTGGCAGAGTCACTCAAACTCATTCCTGCCACCACTCACGGGAGCCACAGCTGTGCTGAAGTCAGGGGTTGGTAAGCCCAACTGAGAACAGAGCTGGAGAAGAGACCTTCATTAATCCATGGTCAGTGCTGGGAATAAGAACCCCCACACACAGAAAGGGCATGACCAAATGGGCAACATGTTGGAATCAGGCAGGAGGAACCTAAACTGGGAACAACAGTGACTTCAGTTGGTTGCTCTCTCCCCAGAGCAGATTCATCAGATTTGCTTGGACTGGGTCATGTCTCTGGTTGGAACCAAATAAGACACCCCAAACCGATTCCCTACACCTAGCACACACTAACCTGGTGAAGGCCCCTGAAGTTTGACTGGCCAGGGAGTGAGAAGCCAGCATAGACAGCCCCTGTTTACACCTCAGTGACAAGAGCAAACAGGAGAGGGCAGAAATCCCTCACCAGCATGCTTCAGAAGAACCATAACCAACAAGGAAAGGGGCTGAGACCTCCACTATACACCTGTATGGAAGAAATCAAAACAATGACAAGAGAGAGAAACAAGAAAAAGCCCCCAACCCAAAACCCTGGGAACACTGACCCAGGAGAGGGAAAAACAAAAGAGACTGAGGGCAGTGAACATGCAACATCAGACATGGCTTCAGTGGACATTGGGAGATATCTTCAGGACCTGTGCACAAGCTCACAAATGAAATATTAAATCAGGTAAAGCAAGATATAAGTAGATTAATAAAAGAAATGCTAAGCATTTCTTAGGAAGACACAGACAGAAGAAGGGAGGAACACAAAAAAAGGAGAGAAACATTTGATAAAGAATATAAAGAAAATATGGAATACATGAAGCAGATTCAAAGAGATTACCAGGAGATTAAAAACTCCATTGAAAGCTGGTAAAACTCCTTAAAAGAAACTAAGGATAGACTTCCAAACTTGAAGACAAGTTTGTAATGTGTGATCAGGAAAGGAAAGATCTCTTAAAAATAACAAGGAAACAGGCAGTAACAATACAAAGGCTAGAAGATGACAAGAGAATCTATAATTTAAGAATAAGAAATGTGAATGAAGAAGCAGGAATACAAACAGGTGAACTACAAAGGCTATTCACAGAAATAATTAAGGAAAACTTCCCAAGCGTGGGAAAAGAAAATGACATTCGGTTATGTGAGGCATACAGAACTCCAGCCACCTACAACCAAAACAGAGCTATACTCAGACATAAAATAATCAAGATACCAGAAATTCAATATAAAAACAGAATATTAAAAGCCATCGGAGACACAGATTACCTATAAAGGTAAGCCCATCAGAATCATGTCTGACTTCTTGACACAGACCATTAGATCAAGAAGAGCTTAGAGTGAAGTATTCCAAGCCCTGAAAGAAAATAGCCTCCAGCCTAGACTGATGTACCCTGCAAAACTGTCATGAGAAAGTAATGGAGAAAGAAGATGCTTCCATGACAAAGAGGAACTGGGGGAGTTTGTGACCACCAATCCAACCCTACAGAGAATAATGAAGGATATTCTAGAGAGAGAGAGAAAAAAAATACCAGGATTTTAGGAACAGTGGCAGAAAGGCCTCAATGAGCGGGGAAGGCAGTAGAATGAAGGAGAAAAGTAGACAAACAAAGGCAGAAAAATAGCATAGCATAAATGAGGCAGACAAGGATGGCTAGAATCTCTAACATAGATGGCCTTGATACACTATATTGTTAATAGTGTACAAGGATTTAAAACCCACATTACTCATACCACTCTGCTTAGATGTATTATATTCTGTTCCAGTCATTCTACTTGTACTAGATTTGAGGGCACAGACAGTAATCCTGAAAATAGCAGGATATAGTATAGTAATCATCCTTAATTTCCTATTAACTTAATCTAAAGTTCTGTATAACCTACACTGTTTTACCATCACTGATCATAATCGAATCTGGTTTGTTAGATCGCTGTTTTGTATTGATAGATTTTATTCAAAGCTGTTATGATTGATAGTATCAAGCCTGAGAGTGTAGGCAACTACACTGAAGATGACAAGATTCACTAGAATATCCACTCTGGTTTGATTATTACCTGCCTTTGAAGTTTTATACTGTCTACAATGTTTTATTTTTACTAATATTGTTATGTATTGCTATATTCAATTATACTACTATATTCAATTATGCCTGATGATACAGACAATTCTATTGAAGATAATAAGTTACAGCACAGTAATCATTGTAGATCACCTTTGTACTGTGGTTTTATATGACTTTTTGGTTTCATGTTTTTATAGGAATTTGTTTTGTTTTGTCTTGCTATGTTTTGTTTTTCCCTCAAAATACAGAAATGATAGAAATACATGTAGAGACTCATGCATGCCTAGCTGTTTACTATCTTACTGTTTGAGTATCTACTTTGTATGCTTTAATTTTGTAACTTGAACAACTATTTCTAAGAGGACAATATGTAATTTATCAACTAGTGATTTCTTACAGTTTATCTTTTTTTAAAAAAATCTGTATTATCTCTACCCTTTACATGTTTTTTTCTCTTTAAATAAAAAAATGTGGCATTTACACACAATGGAATATTACTCTGCCATAAAGAAAGATAAACTGTTTATCTTTCCTTGGAGGAAGTCTGGGAAACTACAAAGTTATCCAGAAAATTTCCCTCTGATAGAAAATAAGGGGTTTCTTTTTAAAAAGCTAGGGATCTGTCATGATGATCAAGAAGCGGCCTTGAATAGACCAAATATAAGAGACTTGGAAGAGCAATATCAATGAGAACATATTAAAAGTTAAAAAATAGTTATAAAGGGAAGAAAAGGAAAAGCTCTTCTATGGGTAAATATCAACTAATAATGAAATTATGGGGCTAAAAGAATGTTATTTTGCATTTCTTATATTAGTAAAATAAATAGGTGCTAAATATATACATGAATTTATGCAGAACAGGATATATATATATATATCTTCATAAAGATTCCAAATGAAGTTTGCTTTTTATTTAGACATATAATTAAATTTCCTAGGTACATGAATAACATTATTTACTTGTGTAATGGATAAATATGAGAGACAATACCTTCATCAAATGAACATGCCATGTATCACCAATGGTGGGAAAAAGTGACACCATATTCTCTACAGAAGATGTAAAACTTGTTTTTGTATTTTGCCTCCTGAAAATGTTTAACCTTAGTGAAATCATAAAAGAAAATATTAGAGTAATCCACACTAAAAACTTTCTTCCAATTTTTGACCACTTGAGCTATAACCATGTATTCTGAGTTATTACCAAAATGTAATCAGGGCTGCCTTCTTCCTGCTTTCAAATTAATTGTAATAATTCAGGCTGTGTTTTATTAACAACTAATAAATAATTAATTAACAACTTATTAACAACTAAAAATAATGTATTTTCTTAATATAGTCTTAATTTAAAAATATATTAAATATTCTCTTGAGACAATTAAGGAATTTGAAAAGGATCTATCAGCAAATTGTGAATATAGTCTTCAATGCTACATTTTCTGAGTTATGAGCATTTTATTATAGAAATGTCTGATGGTGTTCTTGTGTTTTGAATGTACATGCTGAAGTGTTTGAGTATGAGCATTTTATTATAGAAATGTCTGATGGTGTTCTTGTTTTTGAATGTACATGCTGAAGTGTTTGAGTATGAGCACTGTATTATCGAAATGTCTGATGGTGTTCTTGTGTTTTGAATGTACATGCTGAAGTGTTTGAGTAAAACAAACCAAATGTGACAAAATGTTATCCTTTGGTGTTTTTCTATGCTATTCTTCAACTCTTAGGTAACTAAAATTCTCATAATAAAAATTAGGATAAAATAATGTAGAAAACTAGATAAAGATATGACTAGAGCTGTACTTTATTTTTAATTTCATTTAAAACAAAAGTATTTCTTACATTGAAGTTTCTTCAATTTGTGTCCTTAGTGTTAAAATTTCATTTCTAAATTAATTGGCATTTCTTATCCTTCAAAGGTGATTTTAAAGCTCTGGAATCTCAACTCAAAAGTGATTGTTAACTAAGTCTCAGAAAAAGCTCCACAGCTATTTTTAAGTTCAAAAAAAAAAAAACTCATGCTAAAAAGATACTTTGTTACTTCACTAACAATTGAACCAAACACTTTCAGTTTAGCATATGGTAAAACATTTATGAGAAATAGTCTTTGACCAAATGTAAAAATATCACTTTAAGCACCAGAAAATCTCTTTCATGGTTACCTTACATGACTCACTTAATGGACAAATTGCTCATTCCCTCTGTTTCCTGCTGATTAGAAGTTGCTGCTAGCACAATGCACATGAGAAAAAATCACAAATGTTTCACAGAAACTTACAGTGCAATGTTTTTTCAACTTTGCAGAACTCTGCCAAAAATATCTATCTGAACCACAGGCACCTGGAATGGATATCAGAACATATCACAAAGCTTTAAATTAAAGTCATTTCATTTTGCAATCCTTAATAAGAAACTGCCCACTTGCAAAGTGGCCAATTGAGCCTAAGAACCAAGAACAACTCAACAAAAAGACTATACCATTAGATTGTGAGGCTTTAGGTTAAGGAAGCTTATAAAAACTTGTAAATACTGTTTTCTGTTCTGCAAAAGCTACAACTGAGTACAACTATTTGGAAGAAAACCAGAGACAATATGATAGACAGTGAAGATCTCTGATTCTCTTGCTTTGAAATCTGTCTCTTACACTGTTATGTTATGATTTGTTTTGTTCTGTCTTGTTATGTTTGATTTTACCCTCTTTAAAAATAAAAAAAAATTAAAAAAGAAAAATACCACAACTGAGGGATGTAAAGACAAAAAGTTCAGCCTCAGTCTATATTCTCACATTAGGCTTCTGTCTCTTTGGGTGAGGCTCTTTGTTACCCATGCACAAAGATTCCAGGTTCTACTACCAGAGTAATATTATGGAATATTGCTACATTCACAATTAATGAAATACAATCACAATAAAATTTTCCTTTATATTCCTCTTTTTATGATAAAAGAATATTTAAAAAATAAGTTAGAAAGATTTCAAAAATAAAGAAAATGATATTTATAAAAATTTACCTACACATTTTTTTCTTTAAAAACAAAGAGTATTGATGATAAACTTTTGAAAACATTATATTAGACCTTTGGATATTTTTAAAAGGCTTCTTATTTTGTTCATTGAAATGACTTAGAATGACAGAGATACATATTGACATCCAAGTACGGCATCATAGGGAGAGAAGCCCACTATTTAGCAAAATCTTACTGAAGTGGGAAGTATCTAAAATGTCCCTACCAATTAATACCCCTTCTTGGTTTGATTTAGCTAGTTCCTGGAAATCAGCAGTTCCTTTTGTGACCATAATCTGTATTCTATCATTATCAATGCTGCCTCCAATTCAGCCGCAAAGTGTTGGGTTAAACCAATTTTTGTGTTTCTTGCAGATTAGACCTCAGCTCAAATTGTTATGGTGTCTGGGGAATGGCATAGATATTTTTGTTCTCAAAACAGTTATACAAATATAGCACATAACAGTCACCTAATGCAAGAATGGTTTGCAAACTAAACATGAATTCTTCCCCCAAACTGAATACTTTCTGTGTAACCCAAATTCTAGCTGGGAACTCTAGGGCTGCTGGTTAGGCACTTGCAACTCCTAAAATTGCATAACCATGGAAGCCGGTGTCTCTTAGATGCACATAAATTTCCATGATGAGTTTTTTCCTTTACCTTCTGAATGTCTCTTTCCAAGAAAACTGCCTTTAATAAAAATGTCAAACTTTTTTTTTTCTCTCCTCTTAACAATATGTTGTGAAAAATATGTATGGTCAGTAAATTTTACTTAATGTTCCAGAGCAAATGAAACATGACAATGTCCAGTGGCAGCTGGGTCATTCCGTCACAGGAAACATTATAGACCCACACAACTCAATCTCAATGTCTCAGCTTCTCTTCTGGCCCTGCCTCTCCTTCTTTTCCATCTTCTCATTCATCCTCAGTAGAATACTCTATACACAAAACTATCTTGTGGTTTATTACACATAATAATTAAGCATGCTTTCAATATGAAATATGCCCAAATTTATTAAAATGCTTCTGCAATTACCACTTCCACTTAACTTGAAAAATAGCTATGATTGAAAGTTGATTATGACAAGAAAAAATAAAACTTTATGAAAGAGATACTAAAGTCAGTCTCTTAAGTTATCTCCTTTTCTGGGAGACAGACTTTTTAGTAGTACATTGTTTTCTGGTATTCTGGTATTATTAAGTAATAAATTTTTTAGTAGTACATTGTTTTCTGGTATTCTGGCATTAAGTAATAAATTATTTAGTAGTATATTGTTTTCTGGTATTATTTTAGTAGTACTTTGTTTTCTGGTATTCTGGTATCATCTCTTTTTCTGGAAGACAGACTTTGTAGTAGTACATTGTTTTCAGTATTCTGATATTATTAAGTGAACCAAACTGAGTATGAGATACAACTCTCCTTTCTGTGCCTTAATGGACATTAAGATTGTTTCCTAATTACCTAGCTAAGTATGGCTCACCTCAAGTTATGATATTAAGTTATGATATCTCTTTCTTGAGTTATGTTACTTTTTGAACCTTAAGGGTACCTCTTCTGTCCTGGTAAACTCAGCTATAAACTTATTTAGGTGTTTTTTCCTTTTGTTTGGTATGTATTGTAAGTTATATTTTCTTTGTTATTCTGTTTCTCTGATGAAGTTTGCAGGTGTTCCAGTTTGCCATATTGCTCACAACTGAAATCTTTTCCTATGGTTTGAATGCATCTCCAACAAAATTTAGTTGTTATCAGTACAACAGTGTGAAGAGATGGGTCTGTATGAGGAGTTCAGGCCACAAGGCCTCTTTCCTTAGTAAAGGGATTGAAGCTCTTATGAGAGGCTTCACACAACAATCAGCTAGTTTGGCCTTCCAACTTCTGTCCAGTGAGGTTGCAGTAAGGTCTTCACTAGAACAGATGCACATGCTGCCTTGACCTGGATCTTCACAATCTCAAGAACTGTGAGAAATAAATTTCTGTTCTATATAAATTACCAAGTCTGATGCATTCAGCAACATAAAATGGATTAAGATACTCTTCTATTATTATCAGTATTATTGCATGTTTTCTTATTTGAAAGAAAATTTTCTTTTTCGTTACCAACAGAAACAGGATAGTTTAGCTAATATCTATGACTTATCATAAGCATGTCTCATGACAAAGTTCAGAATAAAATGTAATCTGTATTTTATCTACAATTTATTAATTCAAAATGCCAGAAAACTCTATTGCTATATTAGCTATCTGTTGTTGGGGAAAATATATGACTCTCACAACTTTAAAAAGAAAATTTTTGTTTGGCTTATGGTTTTAGAAGGCTTAATCCATAGTAGATTTGCTCCATGGCAAGAACATCATGGTGGAAGGATGTGGCAGTGGAGCAAGTGTTTAGTAATGTAAAGGAACAACAGTACCAAAGGAAAAGAGGCCAGGGACCATATATTATATACTACCCAAGATCACATGTCCATGATCCATCTAAATATATCAAGAAGTATGATTTACCAATCCTCTGCAAGGCTGCTCAGCCAATCAAATTGACAATTAAGCTTAGCCAATTCAATATCATGCTAGGTATTTCAAAATGACATAGAAGTAGTTTTTCAATATCCAGAGAATTCCCTAGCTTGTCCTACCAAGAAAGTGTCAAACAAAATAAGGCAGTCTAGCTATGCGTACTATTTGACCTTCCATCAAAGCAAAAATAGAGAGGTGGAGAGAAGATCCAGGGAAAGAATGTATTTTCCAGTTTATGCCTACAAGCAGCTACCTCCTAACCAAGGTGCACCTTCCCAAAGCACATTCAGCTATAAACACATCAGTGAAGTAGAGCATGGTGTCCTCATGATCCAATAATCTTTTGAGAACTCTACCTATGAACATGAGACTCTGGGGACATTTTAGATCCAAACTATAACAGTGAGATTAGAAATAAATGTGACAATGTTTTAGGCCATAGATTGATGGATATATATAGGCAGAATTTTGCTAGCACATGGGAAACAACAGAATTAGTTTGGAAATTCCAAAATAGAACCTCATGTGTAGAGAAGAACACATGCACACATACACACACAGATAGATAGATAGATAGATAGATAGATAGATAGATAGATAGTCAATATATTCATCTGACTAAATTAAAAAGAGAATATTTGAAAGGAATATAGCAGAGGAGATAATGATGACAGATTCTATAATGTTGATGTAAGTGATGGATGGTATGAAAAGCAACAATAATGCAGTCTTCAAACTTTCAAGCAGAAGGACAAAGCAAAAGTTAGACATTGTCTGAAAAGATGTGACAATGAATTTGAACTAAATGATAAGGAATGTTTTGCAAAGACAAGACAGTACACAGAATTGAAAACATACGTGTTTACCAGTATAGCATGAATCCAATATTTATTTCATGACATTTCCTAAGCAGTATAGCTCAAAATTAAACCAAATTAACAACAACAACGACAAAACCAAATGTAAAGACTTGTGTTATATCAACAGTTGATTGGAAAAATATTAATGAACTCTTTCACTTTTTTTAACCTGACTTTCACTTTTCTGTCCTGAGCCATCTTCTATCTATACAGAGAATATTATGTCTCGCAGGAGAATTTACAAGAAAAAATTATACTAACATTCAATTTTTGAAGCAGAATTACTTAGTAAGCTTGTGATAGTCTCCTAAGGCAGCCTATTGTGTTAAGATTTTTCTGTCCCAAATATCCTGTGACCTCCTGGCCTTCTTTAGCACATGAAAACCCAAGGCTGCAACTTCCAACTTTTGATACAAATGTAACTTCTGTATAATTGGTACCTAGATCTAAGACCTAGAATTCATGAAGTTTGCTGCTTGATAGTGGAAGAAGAATAACACAAAGAAACTGAAAGAAAAGGTTTTGTATGTTCTAGCCTGAGAATTAATGTGGTATCACTAATTACCCCTCCTTGTGATTTGGACCCAAGAGGTTGCTAGCAATGAGATGAACAAAGGATATATCTATGAAAAACACAAGACACTGCATGAATCCTAGGACTGACAGTTCCTTCTGACATCCCAAATTATATAAATCTCTCCTATTGGCTCCTGTACCTGCATGATCTCCTACAAGGGGAAGAGAATCAAACAGAATACTTGATCAGTATATGAAAGGACTGATTCTAATATTGCAGTTGAAAAATGTAAATGGATTAGACACTCAGTTATTTTTCCTCCCACCAAAAGTCAAATTACATTAAGTTATATTTTTATTTACAAATGTGAGTGTAGTATGAGCTAAATTTTATGACCTAATTTCTATTGTAATTAAAACTATACAAGGTCACATCTGAGACACACGATTAAAAAACACAACTGAGAATCTAATTTGTCAAATAAACAGTTTTCAGAAGATCAGCAGTAGATACTTTATTGTAATATTTTAATGAATATGATTATATTTACATTGTACTTTATATTGATAGCACCAAGATATTTTCCCACTTTAGCTAATAATTTTCTTTATAGTAAATGAGAAAAAGAAGTACTGACACCTAATCATGGACAAAAATTCATTTTTCCTGCCTGAAAGCATTTTTTAAAAAATCTTCAGATTTGTTAGGCATTGTTTAATACTTTTTGCAGCTTGTGGTGTTTTGGGTTTTTTCACATCTGATCATTTTGTAAATGGTTTGCAAATGAGAGGATTCTCTCTGTTGACATTGCCGTGTGTCATGGGGTTGGAGTGGGAGGGTTGTCCCTTGCTGTGGTTTATGGGTTGAAATAGAAAAGGAATCTGCCATCTAGACCAATTTCTAATTTCTTTGTTGCTTCAACAATTGAGTTCAGTGATGGCAGACGATATTAGCTATGTTCTATCCAGTCTTTTCCTTTGTGTAGTTATTTTGAAGCTTAATTACTTGAAAAGCTAACATGTATTTGTACAAGACATTTTCTGTGAACTGTGATGCAGGCTGTTTTTTGCATGTTTTGCACATCTCTTTGAACTTTCTCATGACTTTAGTTAACACACTAATTTTAAAAGGCAATGATGAAATTAGAAAGAAGAAAAAAAAAGAACCCTGTGTTTTTTCTTTAGCCCCAGGAACCTCCTGTGCACATGGTAGACAGGAAAAGTTTAATCTTGGCCAACTCAGGACTCTCAGACTGCTCATGAGAGTCACTGAACTTGATCCTCTGAACCAAGTCACTAGGTGCATGGAACACCATCTGCTTCACAGAGTATCAGACCCATTGCTAAAGCCTTTTACTGTTCTGCTGAATTCCTGGCTATCTAGCATCACCAGAACTTCTCTACTTTTTCTAGGGGAAAGAAGATTTAGCTAAGAGACATGTTTCCCTCTAAGCAAACAGTAAAACCAAACTGGTTTCACAAATATGTTTTACTAATAATTATAAAATAATTGCAAAAATACAACAACTATATCTTGCATTTTTATAGTCATCTCCTCATTCTTGGAGGCTTACAATAAAGCAAAGGGTTTGCTTTGTTTCTCTAGTCCTGTAAAAGTCATTGACCTATATTCTGTTTCGAGTCCTTTTTAATCAAAACATATTCAATTATACTTTGTCATAATTCCTCATGTAATAGACTTGTTAAAGATATTGAAGCCATTGTTTTGGGGAATGCCCCATAGTCTACACATCTAGTGATGAGAAGTTAGATGTAAATACTTAGGTACATTCAAGTTCAAATATTTGAGGTACAGAAAAAGAATCCTTCATGGCTGGGGTTGTGTCCTGCATACGGCACACATCACATCATAGACACAGCCAGGTCTCACTGTGTCACTCTCAGGAATGCTTAGATTGAATATTTTGGATATGATATTTAGTTAAAAAGACATAATTCATGTCTCTGAGAGTTTATTTTTAAAGAGAAGAAATAAAATATTCTAATATGAGCTATATGGAAGAGTACTCAAATAGGTTAACGGATGAGGAAGAATTAGTAAGAATAGAATAGTAGTAGAGATCGTCTAAATCCCATCACCTTCATTTATACTTATCACATTTAATATCTTATAAATAATATATGATTTATTAAACTGTATATGATTACATGTTATATAATCATGTCACTATAATTTTTTAAAATTTTTATCATGGTATTGGCAAATATCACTGTAATAAAGCTACATGTCTGAAAAGAGCAGGTCACAAAGTAAGTTCCAAGAGTTGTTAGAATGTGACCTGTTTTGATGATAATTACATTTTATTGCAATTTTCCATCTCCAGTCAAAAATCAGATATAGCATGATTTTCATCTTCCATAAAAATTTGTCACATGAAACTATAATAGAGAATCCACTAGGATATCTAAAAACATACAATGATACCCAGAAACAAAATAGATTTATTTCATACAAAATAATTATTTATAATATAGTTTAAAAAATTTATTGTACATACTGGAAGTGCCTAATGATTATATTCACTGTGGAGAAAGTCACATGTACATAAGACATCTTAATTTTACATTCCCTTTATCTCCCCTCACTATATGTGTTTTCTAAATATCAATAATAAATGATACACATGTATCTCTTCATGTAATTCATTTATATATGCAAGCATTTCTTTTCTGGAATACATATCAACAACTTTTGCTTTGCACACAATTATTTACAGAATAGGCCTGTTTTTATTCCCATATGAAATTCAGCAGCCATAGATTATATCTAAATCCTAACAGGAGGAGTAATATCTATACTTTAATAAGAGCTTACTTAGATGCATAAGAAGTGCTTGAAATTCACAATTTCATACTTAGTTTATTAGCTTTCATTCTATGCAAAACTACCATGAGCTCCCTAAGGCAGAGACTGTCTCTCACCCATCACGGAACTCGAGGGATTGGCACCGGAGAAGGACTCAATATAGATTTAAAGAATAAATGCATTTTTAAATAGAAAAATTTTGCACTTGTCTGCAAAGATTGACATTAAGTATTTGACTGTGCTTGCCTTTAGGAGACAAGTATTTAAACCAGTGTTCATTTGATTCAGTATTGTACAAGGCCAGCCTACCCAGCAAAGAACAGCTTTGAATCCGACACAGCTCAATTGTCTGTTCTTCAAGTCAGTTCTTAAAGGAATTAAATAAGGTCGGCTTAGACTATTTGGATGAGATGATCAGAGGCTGAAACATTGTTATAGATCAGATATTCATTCTGGTTTTACTCTGCCAAAGTAAAATCAAATATTTGCTAATATAGGTTTTTTTTAATTTATGAGCTTTCTATTGCTCATTGTTAATCTAGGAAGGAATGCATTGATCATTATTATTCAATAAAATAGATCCAAACAATAGCCCTTCTTATTTATTTGTATAAGAGACTGTCATGATTCTGTCATGTGATTTATACTTACATTCATAGTAGAGCTGTAAACTTTTACAAATCATGGGAATTCACTAAAACTTAGTCTCAAACTAGAGAGAAAAATAAAAGTACTAAAATGGAAAATGTAAGTGTATGTAAAAATTTTCTTTTCAATTGTTTTTCTCTGGTGAACCTCATACTAAATAGAATAATTATAGATTATTCAACTCAGCTCTTCTTGAAATACAAATATGCATTTATAGAAAAAGCACAGAAGCAATTACACTTTTCATTTGACACTTTCTCCTTCTACATTTCTCTCCAGATTCTCTTCTATAGCGAACTCATCTATATTTCTTATTTTTGCAATCATTGCTTTAAAAGTTAAATAATATGTGGAAGGCCTGCATTTTCAGAAAGTGCATGGTATATACACTCAGCAAAATATGTAACAGTACTCATAGCCTATATCTGTAGTATTTTTAGGATTATATTTTCTAATACACTTACTGAATATACTTGTTATATATTAGATTTCCTACTTTAATCTTACCATAAGCCCTACTTTAAAGAATAGATTTATGGCATGTAAAGTAGAAATCAGAAACTTAGCTGAACATATTTTATTACATGTCATTTGACTCCATTTGATACACTAAGTCAGATCATGTGTATTAGAATAAATATGTGATTTAAAATATATTCTTGCTCTTGCTGATTCATGCCTTGCTGTTTGCAGCTGCCTTGCCACCCTGCTTTGGAGCCAACTGAGTGTGGACTGAAACCTCCAAGAACTTATACTGCTCTCTGATGGATTCTTCCAAACATGACTAATATGCATACTTTGATGAATTCCGTGGAATTCTGTTGTATAAACAGTTTGTCAAATACTGGGCTGACGTGGAAGCCTGCCAGGCCTGACCAGATGATCTCGTCATTGCTGCCTACCCTAAATCTGGCACAACCTGGATTAGTGAGGTTGTGTATATGATCTATGCAGAAGGAGATGAGGAAAAATGCAGAGAAGATGCCATTTTTCACCGAGTACCTTACCTGGAATGCAGAAATGATAGCATGATGAATGGTGTAAAACAATTAGAGAAAATGAATTCTTCAAGAATCATAAATACTCACCTGCCACCTCGACTTCTTCCAGCCTTATTTTGGGAAAAGAGATGTAAGATGACATGCATTTGCCGGAATGCCAAGGATGTGGTCATTTCTTATTATTATTTCTTTTTAATGGTCGCGAGTCATCCAGACCCTGGATCCTTTCCAGAATTTGTGGAGAAATTCATGCAAGGTCAAGTTTCTTACGGTTCCTGGTATGACCATGTAAAGTCGTGGTGGGAAAAGAGGAAGGATCCACGCATCTTATTTATTTTCTATGAAGATATGAAAGAGGATATCAGAAAGGAGGTGATGAAACTGATGCACTTCCTTGGGAGAAAACCATCAGAAGAGCTTGTGGGCAAGATTATAAAGCATACGTCATTCCAGGAGATGAAGAACAATCCATCTACCAATTCCACAATGATGCCAGAAGAAATAATGAACCAAAAAGTGTCACCCTTCATGAGGAAAGGGATTTCAGGAGACTGGAAGAATCACTTTACAGTGGCCCTGAGTGCAAGCTTTGACAGGCACTACCAGCAGCAAATGGAGGCTCCTCAGTGCAGCTGCGCACCGAGATCTGATTCTGGTTCCCTCCCTTACTGTAGCTGAGGCTAACAGCTTCTTCCCATCATCCTTTGTTTTTGATTTCAGATTGATGAGAAAAAGTCTTCTGAAGGCTCAGGCTCATACATTTAGGGAACTCCTTATATAAAGAAGAAAAAAGATAGCATTCGCCTTTCTTTGCTTTATTCTGCATAGAATAGTCCATGGGAATGATGCGGAAACACACAGCTCATTTCGTTAGTTTGATGAAAAATACTCTGAATTATTTTGTGATTTTTCTTTGATTTAGAAGGACATTTAGTATATACTGTAATATCACATTTCGTGAATGCTTCTTGTTGGTGAACAATTTGGCTCTCAAAAAGAAGCACGCAGAAACTTGTACTTCCACTTGTGGGCTCCACATCAGGTTACCAGCATGACTCGGCTATCTTCCCCAGCATCACAGAACAAATGAAGATTTTGAACCCTAGGCACCCCTGTACTTACATTTGTACAAAGAAATCACTGTCCTTGTAGAGAAACGAATGAATATAATTCTGGATTATAACCTACAGCATGAAATAAATATGCATGATTTTACACTGATAAAAATAAAATAAAATATATTTTTAAGGTATAAGTTTTAATTATTAACACAGAGATTTCATATGTGATATTTGTTCATATTAAATAAAATTCCCTACTCTTAACTCCCATTGCTCCTCACAATTCATTCTTAGGTTTTGGGAACATGAGCACTGTGTATTGGACATCTAGCAGGTTGGGAATTATAATATTTTCCTCATATCAGTTGGAGGTTGTATATCATTCCTCTATTAACAGAACCCCAGTTTCTGAAGAAAAAAAATAGTTGCACAAGAAATAAAACAAAGAATAAATAAATGGGTTCACATAAGTTAAGAAGCTTCTGCACTGCAAAGGAAATCACCAGCAGGGTGAAGAGATAATCCACAAAAAAGGATTATCTACCAGATATACATCAGACAAAAGACTAATATACAATCTATAAAGAACCTCCAAAATTAGACTCTTCCCCCAAACTTAGAGACCCAATTAAGAAAAATAGCTATCTGAAATGAATAGATGCTTCTCAGATGAAAAAATACAAATGGCCAGTAGATACATCAACACATGTTCAACACCTGTGCACATTTAAGAAATATAAACTAAGAGTGTACTGAAATTTTATCACACTCCAGAAAGAATGGATATTGTCAAGAAATCACATAACAACAGATGCTAGAGAAAACTACAGGAAAAAAGGAGCCCATTTTCACTGTTGGTGGGTATGTAAACTAATCAACCACTGTGGAGATTCCTCAAGAAACTAAACATAGAAATTCCTTTTGATACTAGGTGTTTTCCTAAAAGGGTTCAAGAAATCATATTACAAATATGCATGCATTCCCCTATTTATAGTAGGATAATTCACAGTAACTACATCTTGGAAACACCCTGTATGTCCATCTACAGATGAATGGATGAAGAAAATGTGGTATTTATGCACAGTGAAGTCTTCTGCCATAAAGAAGGATGAACTTGAGTAATTTGTAGAAAAATGAATGCACTTTGAGAATGTAATGTCAAGTGAAGTAAATCAGATGCACAAGCTTAAATATTGCCTCTTTTCTAATATGTGAAAATCACAATATATAAATACAGTGCAAAATAAAGAATAGATGGTAGGAAATAATGAGATGGATCTTTGGGATATGGTAAAAGAAGAGAAAGATAGATGGAAGAGGGAAATATCTATTTATTATAATTTATCTATTTATTATAATTTCCAACCTGCTATATGTCCAATATACAAAGCTCATGTTCCCAAAACCCAGGAATGAATTCTGAGGATCAATGGGGTTAAGAGTAGGGAATTTTATTGAGAGAAAGCTAGCTTCTGTCTGAGAGGGACTGGGTTGCCCATGATCTCACTCCTCAAAAGAAGTTTTATAGAGCACAGTGGGTCCAAAATCATAAGGTGGACATAAGATGGGACAAAACTATGGACAAACAATAAGATTACTAACATAGCTGCTGAGATGATGTTGGCCAATAGAGAAGGAAGGCACAGAGCAAGTGTACATGGGAAGAACAAGTTTTTATCCTAGAAGGGATGTATCACAAGGTCTTGGTCACCCACACAGGTGAATAATGCCTAGTTAGAATATTGATCATTGTTATTTATTCCTTGGGGAAGTATGTAGGTGTAGTCATTCCATCTTTATCCTGAGGCCCAGGCCTTCAACATACACCTCCAGTCACAACTTCAATGTTTTCTTATCTTCTGCACTGACTTATTTGAGGGCCTAGCCCTGTGTGCTTGCCTAAAATATTTCTACCTAATTTAACTATCTATAATACTGTCAAGATTTTCATCATGTGGTTTTCACTAGATTGTTTATGCTTCAGTATTTTGATCTTTGATCCATTAAGTTAGTGTATCATGAGTATATGGATCTCCAGTTAATTTTTGGCCCGTGGATGGACAGTTTTCCCAGCACCATTTGTTAGAGGTAAGCTTTCTTTTAGTGAAAGTATGTGGCCCATTTTATCAGAGAGAAGACAGCTGAGTGTGCCTAGAGTTGTTTATGCATCTTCTATACTATTTCATTGATTCACAAACCTATGTTTGGTTTTTTGTTTCTGTTTTTGTTTTTTGCCAATGCCATGCTGTTTTTAATCACTATAGCTTTGTAATATAATTTAAATCCAATTTGCAATGCCTCCTACCTTTCCATTCTTGCCAAGTATCTTAGTTACTTTTCTTATTGCTGAAGCAAAATCCCCATTACCCATAAGTGAAAGAAGGAAAGGTTTATTTATCTTACAGTTTTTAGAGGTTTCAGTTAATAATCGGCTGGCTCCGAGGAAGGGTCGCATGGCAGACGGGCATCACAGAAGAGAAATATTCCATTGCAATCAGCAAGGCAAGTGGAACATTAGCCCTTTTTTTGCCCCTTATATTTTATGCAGGCTATCTTCCCTAGTGGGAGAATAACACTCACACCCTTAATCCCAGCCAGAACTATTTTAAACCAGTCAGTGGACTGATTTAATAATCACACACTCTTAACCCAGAACCACACACTCCAGATGCAACCATCTCTGAAAATTTCTCTGATCTATGCTTGCAAGAAGCTTTGGGGGACGTCTAGACACAAGCCATCACACCCATAATTGCTTTTGCTATTAAAGGTTCCTCTGGTTTCACATTAATTTTAGGATTGTTTCTCTAGTTCTGTAAAGAATGCTATTGATATTTTGATTTAGATTGCATTTCATTTAATCTGTATAATAGTTTTGAAAGTACAGCTATTTTGACTATATTGATTCTGCCTATCCACAAACAGGGATATTTTTCTATTTTCTGATATCCTTCTCTGTCTTGTTTTTCAGAGTAATGTAGTTTTCATTGAAAAGATCTTTCACTTTCTTGGATAGGTTGATTCCTAGGTATTTCATTTATTTGATACTACTGTGAATTATATTGCTTCCCTAAATTCTCTCTTAGTGAGATTATTATTGGGGTACAGTAATGCTATTGATTTTTGAGTGCTACTGAATTTAGTTATTAATTGTAGGAGTTTTTGGTGAATTTACTTAGGCCTTCAATGTAGAGGATTTTGTCATCAGCAAATAGTGATAATTCAATTTCTTCCTTTTATAAATATCCCTTTTATTTTTTTCTCTTGCCTGATTTCTCTAGCTAATGTTTTTAAAGCTATATTGAACAGTAATGGTGATAGTAGACATCCTTGTATTGTTCTTGATTTTACAGGGAAAGCATTCAGCTTCTCACCATTTAATATGATGTTGGCTATTGGTTTGTTATAGTTGACTTTTATCAAATTGAGATAAAAATTTACACCTATTTTCTTTGGGCTTTTTATCAAAAATGGATGGTGGAATTTGTCACGTGTTTTTACTTTGTCTATTGAAGCCATCATAAATTTTGTCTTTGTTTCTGCTTATGTGGGGTATTATGTTTATTGCAAAATCTACTATTCTTAGAATCATGTGTCAGTTCTTAAAGAACATTTTTAAAATGAGAAAATGAGCAGGTGATTCATTTCATTCATTCGAATTTTCCACAATGTTTTCCCTAATGTAAATTTTAATTGCATAATTACAACTAAGAACCTACATATTACAGTTTTCAATTTCTTTATCATTTTTAATTACAAATTTTTGCTTGTCTTCTTTGATTGCATCTCCTATTTCTACATTCCTCCTGGGGTGTTGAATGAAGATTTAATTCTTTTCTAATACATAGTTATTAAATAAATTTTAATATGCTGCTATTTACCTTCAGGACTAGAAGTCTTCCTTATGAGATATCTCTATTTCGTGAGTGTCATTTCCTTTTCACATTAGCATATATTCTTCCTTTCTACCCAAGCCAAAGTAATTAGCCTTTTATTCTATCTCTTAGATAACATGCCTCTTTTCTCTTAGATTTCCAAACATGTTTTATTTCATTTTTTAGGTGAACAACAAATACTTCAGTCATAAATACTGGAAAGAAAAAGTACATTCTATTTTTCTTTTGCCTTGATGTCTTGCAGTTTTCTAAAATCAGTTCGGCTTCTTAAAGTGCCATGAAATAATTAGCGAGATCACAGAAAGCTACCCCTCACCTTGGCTAGGGAACAAAACATGTCAGCTCACCATATGCTATCCCTATACTCCAGTGCAACCTTCTGAAAACTCATAAATTTCCAACTTCAGCGTTTCTAAGCAACCACTCTAATATTTTCAGCCACAAATTGGATGAGCGCCCCAGTGAAAGCACACAAAGAAGACGAATTCATGGAAAGATCCCTAGGAAATGCTGCAGTATGCTCAGATGAAAAGGAAGGGAAGGCCTGTTTCCTCAAAGGATATCTGCCACAGCAGGTTCTTCTGGTTCTCATAATTAGTGAAAGTTCCCCTGCAACTGCAAGACCTTTAAATATCAATACTTTTTAAATGAGACTTTCTGCTAAATTTTCCTCATATCTTTTTTATTCATTTCTGTATTTAGTAGATTTTAAGATTATATCTTAAATATTTGTATATAAAATAAAAACTTGGCTCTTAGATCTAACTGGTATCTTTCAGAGATGTTACATTATGACCATTTAATGTTTGTTTATTCACTTATTAATAACGGTGACATGGTTTAAACATGTTTGAATTTCATTACTTAGAAATTTAAAATGTAACAAGGAAGAGCAGATATGCAATTTCCAACTTTTAATGTTACAGTCAAGATTTATATGCTATACAGTCCTGAATTCTTCTGATGGATAATCAGTAAACCAGTAAAAATTATGGCATGAAGGAACTCTGGTCCTAAGACTAGTAATTGAGAATCCAGAATGTAAACAAAGAACGTGTGAAATTCAGAATTAGAAACGACTGATGTTTGAATTCTAGTCCACCATCCACCAGCTGCTTGATCTTTGTCAAAGTATTTAAACTCTCTCAGCTCTAAAATGAAATAACTGAAATATTGAGACAATTGTGAGGAAAAACATGACATTCTAAGATACTGCTAATCATTACCATAATTAATATATTAGTGACATACTGTCTTCCTTTATTATGGAACTTTTATAGAGAAAATAGTGTGAAAACATCTCATTCCTCCAGGAAATGAACAACTCTCTGCCTTTCTGAAAATGCCACTGTGAAAGTCTTCAAGCAGCAAGACATGTCAAGGCATGTCCTAGCCACTTTCTTTAAAGGTGCTGGACCATGTCTTCCTCATCTTCCTGCTTAGAGACTCCCAGACCACGCTAGACATCATACCCATCCAGCAGAAGAGCAATGAACAGAAATGTCACATAAGCCATCTTGCTTCCTTATCCTCTGCCAAATGCTGCTCCCTTGTGAACTGGGTTCCCAGAGCAATACAGTGATGCCTCTGGCCCTACGTACTTTGCCGCTAGCTCCTCTTTTTATGACTGAAATTGTTTTATTAGAAGTACCCTCCAATGAATTTTCACTTTGCTATTATTATCCTGAAGCCAATAGTTGATCTATCCAGAAACAAAGGAATATTTTCTGGAGCTCTAATACAGTTTCATATATCTGAAGGCAGTATATTTTGGTAGTGAATAACACTTAAGACTTGTTTAATATTTTTGATTCTCAGTATCTTTCACGTAAGTTTCATTTAGTTCTCAGAATAATCCTGTGAATTAGATTCCACAAGTACTAGTACAATCAAGAAAACATGACTGAGATTTATATGACTTACCAAAAGCTACAAACTGTGTAAGTTCTAACCTGGAGTTCCTCTACTAGCTTAATGTCTTTTCTAACATGTTATAAATATTTTTAAAAAGCAGTGTTTGATCAATAATGGATAAGTTGTTTCATAACATATGTGGAATGCTTGATCTGAGCTTTGCTCAAGAAATAGTTTCTAATAGTTTGACATTCTTTGTAATCTCAAATTGTGTGCCAAGGCAGGAAACATTCTGGTGAGCATATACTGATTTCTATTGTTCTCACGAAAGGTATATATTGTTGAAAACACTGTGATGAATAGCATTTCTTTATATCGCTATATTTTAATAGTTTTCAGAAACCCTTTCCCAATAATTTTTATCTGAAAAATCACTGTAACATTGTAAATAGCACAGAACAATATCACTTCCATGTTTAATGAATTGTTGTGAATGAGTGGTCTTATTTTATTTTCTAGGCAGATGCTGATTTTTATGTAGTGAACCTGTTTATTCTTGCGATTGCGTCTTCTGACATGACGTTAAAAATTCTTGCCACTCCTTAATGCTCTATTTTAGCCCAAATATTGTTGTCATCTAAATCAAGCATTTAGCATTGACTTTATTTTATGACACTATGCAACCAACTGTACCGGGAAGAGACATGTTTGATTTCTGTGACCTAGGAATTTATGTTCTCGTAATCTGTCTGTGCACTGAGGCAAGTATATTAATGAAAGCAGAACTACAACTGAGTAAAAATACAAAGAACAATCAATTCTTGAGATATATAAATGCCAACTGGATCAGTATAGGGTTAGTAGGAAATATTTTCCTATTGGATACTGAAGATTAGGAGACGGAAGGCCCATGATTCTTCAAAAGTAGTTAACTTACAAAAGAAACTGAAAGAAATTTGTACTTGGATCTTAGAGCCAATAGTGACTGATCTCTAAATAATTTGGGAAGAGTTTGGAAAGAATATAAACTAGGAACTACTTAAATGTAAGCTACAGGAGAAAAAAATAAAAGAAACCAGAGTAAAAATGATTTGCTGTACTACCTCTTAAAGAATAGTTTAAAAGTCTTGTTAGGCTGTCTCTTGAGAAAGAAAATAATAATCTGATGACAGTTATTTTTAAAAAAATCATTTAATGTTTGAGTGCTAAGGATACATGAAAAATGCAAACAAATTCATTCAAGAAAAACCACTAAATATGAAGGGAAAAAAAAACAAGGGCAAGTATGGCATTATCCAAGATCATTATCTTGCTCACATCAACCTATAGCTCCACATTACAAAAGCTATACCCAAGATAGGTAGAGTTAAAAAAAAAAAATCAAACTCTGCCTCAGGATGGGCAGGATCCTGGTATTTCTCATTTTACCTCCTCAACCTCTATTCCAGGAAGGTGTGTGGCAACAGAGACCAGGGTCTTTCTTTTCCTTTCCTAACTACCTGCAGTACAGGCATTGCGGAGGGTGTTACCCCACCACCTGTGCTGCAGTACATTTGTAAGCCAGGCACACTCAGAAGGACAAGCCACAATGATCAAGAACTGCCACACTAATGACACTAAGAGGACTAGAAATGTCTCCCCAGGAAACCCACGTTTCTTCCCTTAGCTCTGGTGCAGTGGTGCAATGTTTCCACTGAGGAAGAAAGGAGGCAGGCGTAAAGGTGAAGAGCCCCTCCACCCTGCCTCAGGAAGCTGAGTATTTGTAAAGGAGAATAGGGAACTATGTGCTTAAGAATGCTGTCAAAAACAATGAAGATCTTTTTGGAGAGCAATTACAAGAAAGGTGGTTATCCTGATACAACCACAGTTGGAAAGAATCCAGGAATTGAATAGGATGAACCAAGGAAAGAGACAGCCATGGAGTCTTCCTGTGACCATGGTCAGCTCTTGGGTCAGAAAGGGTGTGACAATGGACTGACTATGCTCACTCAGGACAGAATGTGAGGAAGACCTAATAGCATTCCCACAACCACCCAGAGACTTATCAACATAAAGGAAGAAGTCTGACTGGCACCAAATGATGAGGTTGAATTGTATTAGATCCTTCTAATCCTAGAAAACAGCCATATATTAAAATAAATAAAATAAAAGATGTGAAATCCTCTAACTTTTATGTCATGGAAATGGCTTAGGGAAAGAAACAGTTGACTTAGTTATCACTCACAAATCTATGATAAGAGCAGAGGTAGACACTCCAAATTTTCACACACTGCCTGTTCAATATTTACTGAACTAATTTTCCAACTGATCAATCAGAATAAAAGTTCTGTTAAGCAAATTTTGTTAGTTTTTCTCCTTTCACAGTCCGCCAGCTTTAACCAAATCTCACTCTGAGTTAGGACCTGACTTCTAAATTTCACCCTTCAAGTCAATATAAATATACTCTGATGTGCTATTTTATCACTCATGTTTTCATTCCACTTCCTCACATGCAATTTTTTCTAGCTTTGCTTGTTTTTTTAAATAAAAGAAAAATCTCTTTACATAATCCCAGGGACGTTTGCTATGGTTGTTTCATTCTCTTGACTGCAAAAGTTCATACCTTCCTCACTTTCACAATAATTCTTTTAAAAAAAAAGTCTTATTTTTTTTTTTGTCTTGTTGCTTTGTTGGGTTGTCTGGTGGGGGAGTTGTTATTGTTGTTGTTTTGGACAGTGCTTAAAAACAACTTCCAATCAAACACTAACTGAACAATAATTACTCTGATTCAGGTGGGGAAAAAACCTGAAAAACCAGGATTTAACATAATATCACAGCTATCTTTGATAGAGTGTGCCTTCCCAGAGAAATCAAAGAAGAAATCTAAGACACTAGTCCTAACCTGAAGTGGAGGGAGAAAAAACATAAAAATAAATACATACTCCCTGAACTGATACAGCAGCCTTCAAACTGCATGGTAAATGACAAAAATCCAACTGACTAAAAGGACTCAAGCAGAACTTTAATGCTTAGTTATCCACACCAAAGAATCCTCCTGGGTATCTCAGATAAAAGATAAGCAAAAAGAAAAATGGTAATCTCAACAGGGATATCAAGAAATCCCCATGGTACAGACAAAAGATTGTACAGAATTTGCTAAGTCGAGTTACTGAGGAAATAATTACCAAGCAGAAACAAAAAAATCCTTCCCTAAGGGACTCAGTATCTAGAGATCTTACAATATATTATTGGAAATGTCAAGTTATCAACAAAATATTAGAAGATACTCAAGGGACTAAGAAAAAGTGACCCATGCTCAGGGAGAAAAAAATAAATTAAAACAGGCACAAGAAATTGCCTTGAGGAAGCCCAGGGAGTGGGCAGCTCAGCAGCAAAGACTTGAAATCATCTATTCAGAATACATTTAAAGAAATAAAAATCCAAAATGTAAAACCGATACTGTGAATTGGGAAGAAACTGTTCAAAAACAAAGACAAACTGTGATGGGGGAAAAGGGGAAGGAAGAAAGGGAAAAGGAAAAAATATATTTATACACAAGACAGTTACACAGTTAGTTTCTGTTAGTTCATTGAAAAGGAAGATCTGTGCTAATATAGATTGGACAAGATACCATGCCGATATCTTATACTCCAAATAACTACTACAAAGACAACAATACATAAATTGCTAATTATTTTAACTCTCCTACTAAGCTGTTTTGAAACTCTATTTGATTATTTTTTTTCTCTGTAAGATAAGAAAAAATAGTTTAAATATAAAAAAGGAAAAACAAATTGAAAAGATACACAAGGGCAATATGTCATCAAATTGAGGATATCAGTTAAGAGATTAAATTGAGTAGGAAAAAAAAGACAAGGAAATTCCGGAGTTGAGAAGCATAAAGGAATGAAAACTTCTCTAGAGGTGCTTGAAATTGAACTGGACCTGACACATGAAAGAATAAATGAGGTATATAGGAATTATAAAACTGGACAACACAGAGAAAAAATTTAAACTACACATAGACTCAGAGAAACGTTGGACACCAGTAAATATATATGTGGATTTTTTTAATGGTAGAAATAAAAATAATTTGAGTCACTTTTCATTATTTAGTAACTTATTTCCCTGTGACTAGCCACACTCACTCTGAATAGTTTTTCTTTGCTTTAGATCCCCATCTTTTGGGGAATAAAATCTTTTGGTTTTGAAAGTTCAGGTATTTTATTTCTCTCAAGTGTAAAAGACAAACTCCTCTTTTCCAGAACCAGTGCCTATTATTTGGTTTTTTTTTTTATGAACAAGAATACCTGCAAAACATAATAAACTAAAACAAACAAGAAAACCCAAAAGGTATAGAAAGTAAAATTAAGTCTTTTCATTTACTCCAATTGAACTACCTTGAAGAAAGTATTTTTACTAACAGCTTTGGAAGATTTTAAAATATAGACAAACCTAAAGACATCATAAAAATGCCTTATTATTCCCTCATCCAGGATGCAATATATTCCTGAAATACATACATGCATATTTCATTATTCTGTGATTCTCCTTCTCTACAGTAATACCAGCTCTCTTTCCCAGTAGCAATCAATTACCTTCAACAGTTTTTGTGTCTCATACCCATATGAACATGCAGATATAAATATGCAGTTTTTAATATTCTAAATTGTCTCAATGTTTTGTTACCTTTTGAAACTAAAACTTTCTCAGTATTTGCATAGATATTTGCATGTTTATTGTTTTTGTTTTTTCTTATTTTTTCATATTAAAGAATACAAACAAACAATGTTATGTACTATCTTCTTAGCTTTAAAATATTTATGAATGCCTAAATATTGAAATTCTCTGTGTAGCACTTCTGGATGGCATAACACAGAAGTAAATTTGTCTTACAATTTGCATTTTTTCACTCTTTTGTATATAATTGTTTTGGTGGATAATATTTATTTTTGCTTAGCATTGTTTTTGATTTTATTGATATTGAGCATTACTGTATAATTGCTCTTAAAACTTGCAATTTTCATTGTTTGTGAAATTCTTGCTGTAATTGTATGAAACCAACTTATTTATTCTCACTATTTTATAGTCTCCTATCTTATAAGTATAATACAATTTATCCAACTTACTTTGGAGAATTTGTTTGTGTCTAACTTTCTGCTATTATGGAAATGCCACTATTAGTATTTCTATGTATGTATCTTTGTTTATGTGTTTTGAGTTACTCTAGGATACAGCCCAAAAATGTAAATGATCTTTTAAGGATAATTGCTTAGCTAAACAAGGTAATGCCACAGAAAGTGTAAAAGTTTGCATTAGTCATATCCTGAGCAATACTAGGGATTAGCTGACTTCTAAAATTATGTCACTGATTAATTTAAAATAATTGTTTTATTGATATGAATTAATTTTTCTCTATTTATAAACTAACTTGGGCATCTTTTCTTATATTAACTGCTTTTTACCTCTTTAAAATATTCATTTGTGTTTTAAGCAGTTTTTCTTAAGGATTATTTGTCTGTTTGCAGTTTTCATAATTATTTTCATTCTGATGGGAAATTCTTGTTTATTTGATGTGGTTAAACTCTATACTAGTTGAGCCTTGTCTTTCACTTTATGTAATTTATTATGGTAAAAAATTCCCTTAATTGTTAAGTAGAAGTATTTATCCACACTTTTTCATTTCCTTTTTGTACATTTTGTTCGCATTTAGAACTGTAGTTTCAGGCCAGGCATGGTGGTCTGCAGCTGAGAGGCTGAGGCAAGAGGATCACTATGAGTTCGAAGCCAGCCTAGCTCCTTGGTGAGTGTAAGGTCAGTCTGCACTGTGTAGTGAGACTTTGCATCCAAAAATAAAAACAAAAAATGGACTTCCAATTCTGAGATTTATTTATGTTTACTTCAAAAATATTATAAGATTTTCATTTTTCACTTATTTTTAGTTCATCTTAATCAAATTTTGATTTAGCAAAAATAATATCTTAACTTGCGTAATCTTATATTTATTGGTAAAATTTTTATTTAAATTGTATAGGATTACTAGTTTATTTTGAGCTGAACTGAAATAGACTGCCTATATTTTCTTACTTGTTTACTTTTTGTCTTCTATTACTATTTTAATAATTTTTTTCCCTTTCCCATAAAGTTTTCTACATATTGTGTTAGATTTTTGCTTGTATCCATTTTAGTGCCAGTTTTAAATTGTATTTCTAATCACTATTTTCTGGTTTTAGAAATACATTTTATTTTTGCACATTGTTATATTTAGCAACTTTGCTTAATATTCTCACTAATCCTACTAATTATCTCAAGAATATTTTGAATTCTCTTTGCATATAATCATCGTTAATGAGTATGATTGTGTTGTAACTCTCATATTTTGTATTTCTTGTACATGTCTTATTATGCAGATCAGATTTCTGTTACAGTAACTGACTGGGAATAATCACAGTAGCCTTCCTTATGTAATTTTTATTTAAAATATATTTCCTAAAATTTTTCTATTTTTCATCACTGGCTAAAATGCCAGTTTACAAAATTATTTATGTTCTTGAATAATAATACAACTCATACATTATTTTTAACCTTTTTGAGACAGAGTCCCACTGTGCAGTTCAAGTTGGCCTTGAACTCACCTCGTAGCCTCCAACTTGCAATCCTTCAAACCTCCTGCATCAGCCTCCAAAGTGCTAAAACTGCAAGCATGCACCACCATGCTCCACCGCCCAATTTATTTTGAAAATAGTTCCTCCTTCGCACTGAAAGTTTGTGTCTCCCAGAATTCACAGGTAGAAATTTCCATCCCCAGGCAGATGGTGTTTGGGTTTTGAGTTGATTATTAAGTTTGAATGAAATCCTACACTTGGAGTCCCCAAGATGGGATTGGTGATCTGATGAGATGAAAATATGCAAACTCTCTCCACCCTGTGAGGCTACATGGACAAAAGGTGTCCTGGACAAGATATGGTCACTGAGCATCTAGAACATCACTCAACACCCTATTTATGACCTTCAATTATTTGAAGGAGAAATAAATGTTATTTTATTTAAAACAATATTGCCCTAAGTTTGCTATGATATGTAACTGAATCTAAACCAAAGAAACAATGCATGTTATTAAATCAAGAAAATTAACTTAGTGAATTGTTTAATAATATATTAATAACTACATTTTTTCAAGTCAGACTCTGAATCTGCTTTGTTATTTTGCTTACTTTTCTACATTGAAAAGTATCCTCTTGAATTTCTGTGATAGTCTTATTGTAAATTTATTTTCTCTTGACCTTTTCTATAGGAATTTTGAGTCTTGAAGAAAGGTGCAATATTTCAAAGAGAATCTTCATTTGCATCTGTTAAGGGTCTGGATGAATTACAAAACCCAGGACTACTTTAGAATAATTTCTCAAATTTGAGGATTTTAGCCATACTGGATTTTGAAATCGAGTTCCACTGCCAGAACAGTTTACATTTAAATCTGGAGGAGAACAATGTTCTCCCATAACCAGAGGACATAAACAGCATGGTTTGTTTGCAGGGTTGAATCTCTGTTGTTTTTTTACATATGTATGTTTGTCTAGTTTCATTGTTTCACTAAGAAGCCCTTATGCAAAGTCTTCCAAACTAATAATTTATGGTGTTTAAGTCCCATCTTTTTTTTTTACAATGAATTTTTTTTATTTTAAAGAAAATAATACCAAACAAAATAAAACAGGATAAAGCCAATCAAAACAAAACCATGAAAGTGATATAGGACTTCAAAACAAGTAACAGGAAATCAACCATGGCTACCATGTTGCCTCTTGTTATCTTCAAAATAGCTGCCCATACCATCAGACATAATAAAACCAAACTAAACATAGCAGAATAAAACCAATCAAAACAAAGCAATGAAAGTGATGCAGGGCTTCAAAAGATAGAAGGAAATTAATTGGCTACCATAATATATCTTGTTGTCTTTGGAATAGCTGCCCATGCTATCAGACATAATGAAATTAAAAAATAAATAAATAAATAAATAAATAAATAAATAATAGAGCAAAATCAAACCAAACAAAACAATGAAAATGATGCAGGACAAATAAGATAATAGAGAATTAACAATGACTACCACCTTCAGAAAGAAATCCCCCACAGTTGCTATATTGTGCATTGTTATCCTCTGAACAGATGCTCATTAAGTCCTATCTTTGCCTCCTGTTCCTTGAAGGGTAAACACACATTTGAAATGAAGCCCGGGCCTGGATGTACCCAGTGGTGTCTGCGTTCCCTCATGTGAAGGAAGCTATTGTGTCCTCATTTGTGTTCTGTAGGATTTCCCACAACATCTTGCCCACTTTCCTGGTATATTTGTTAAAATGCATTAATACTAATCTAACAGTAGTTCTTGCCTACTATGTACTCATTCACTAACAACTATATTTTATTTTTTGAAATCTATATAAATATTTTCACACAGTATGACATTCTTTTGTATAAAGCTTTCTCTTCTCATATAACATATACAATTTGCCAAGAATTCCTAGAACCATCCTGTTGAGAAGAAAAAAAAATTATATATATACATAAAATATATATTCAACTCCCAGTAAGAGAGTTTCTATTTGTTCCACACTTTCACCAGTATATTATTTTGCCACATAGTTTTCATGTCACTACATTAGTGGTATCTGGTAATACCTTATTGTGTTTCCAATAAGGTATAAATAAATTTAATTTCAGAGACACGTATCAATACACAGAACCAACCCCCAGCCACAGTGTAAAGTTTTAAGTTTAGTTTTCCTAAATGGCAAGATGTCTGAACATTTTTTCCACTATTGTTATGGGTTTTTTTTCTTCCATTAATTGCATTTCTTCTCTACTTTTATATAGTATTATTTTGTTTTTTCAAGATTTTTTTTCATTTGTTTTTCTTTTTTGAATATAGGTCTTCTTTACCTCTGAAAACTTGAAGGGCACAAACTAAGGCCAGGATCAAAATATTTCATGTGCTGTAGCTATTAAAGACATGGACAGGTCTAATGTATATGCATGTAGGAAAAATAAAGAGATGAGAAAAGTATAAATGGGAAAAATCTCATAGAAAGTGAAAGATTAAAGTTAAGATATCAAGGAAAGATATGCAAAGGATCACCTCATATCTCAAAGCTCACATGGAAAGAAAATAAGACCAGAATTGGAAAAAGAAAACAAGATACTATAATCCTACAGAATAAATTTTTTTAGTATAAAACAAATGAGGTATTTAAGAAGGTGGGAAAAAAGCCACAGAGTTTTAAGATCAGAAGGAATGTGACAACAAAAGAGATGGAAAGCAGCAAATTATCTATAAAGGAACACAATTTGACTCTGAATACAAGGTTACATTAGAATAATATTCTTGAAGTTTCAAAAAAAGTATATTTGAACCAACATGTTCATGTCTGCCTAGACTTCATTCAAACATAAAACAAAAGAAATATGTTCTCAGACAAGATACATCCAATTTTAAAAATGTTTCAAAAACTTAAAGGAATATAGAAGGGAATAATATGTAACCTCCAGCATAGTAATACATTTAAATTAAATTTCAGAGACACGTATCAATACACAGAACCAACCCCCCCCCACAGGTCTTCAACAAATATATGCATATATATAACTAGAAAATAAACATTTTAGAGAGGCACTGTATGATATGTACAGGGATAGATAAAAAGTTGGGAATGGGAAATGAAGAGGAAAATATACATAAAATAAAATTTTTAAAAATGGTTATATGTACCTAACATCATATTATTATGCAAGTATAAACTTCTGGTCTTGGTATGCCTTGATGTATGGATCTGTAATTCTCCCATCCACTCTCCATATAATATAAAGCAAAACTCTTGCAATAGAGCTACATAAACTAACAAACTAAAGGTGCCTTTGAATAACAAAATTATAATTGAATATTTTACCACATTATATTCAGAGATAAAAAATGAGCATAAAACAAAAATATTTGAATAAAAATATTTAATAATCATAAATCAATAAATATTTAAAAGCTGAACATAAACTATGTGTCATTTTCAGTCATTCAAAGCAATCACAAAAATTTGATTACATTGAAATGAGCATTTCTGTTCAATAAAAAATATTGTTTATGGAGTTAACAGACATTGCCAGATGAGAAATAGAGTTTGCAATTCTAATTACTAAATGATTAATACCAGGAACATAAAAGGTCTTAGTTATAATACACAGCAAATGAAAAATCTAGAAGAAAAATGAGCAAAGGCTATAAATAGCTATCCAGCATACAAAATGAAAATTTCTTACTTAGAAATACATAAAATTATGTTCAGCCTCACAGGTAACCAGAAAATAATTAAAACAAAATACTTTTCAATCTGCAAATTTGCCGATTATATAATAATCAGGTAATTCTATGAATTCTCATACATGTAAAAAATATGCTTCTTTATTCTCCATTAATCAGAGAGTAGGCTGATACATGTGTCTATGGTCAGAATTATGTGAGAACAAATTTTTGGATTTGTTTCTATACATGTAAAGCAATGGATAGAATTTTACATGCAACATATTACCTTGCTCTCACATGTTCACTGTCTGTTTTATTTATCCTTTCTTTTCAGCACTACTAAATTGATGAGAACAGAATACTAGTTCTTGTATGATTAAGATTTATTTCTGCTTAGAGTGAGTTAATAATGATTAAAATTTCTATCATTTTGCTCATCATTATTTTCTGTATTTTTTTCTATCTTCTGGCAAAGAAGAGATCAAATAAGTCAAAGTGTTAGAGGCAGCTGAGCTGCTTAGAAATATTATAGGCAATCAGACAGGGAAGCCCTTGGAGAAGGAGGATCAGATGTCTGATGACCTTGGAGGAGACACACACCTCTTGCTGTGGGCCAGACCTCAGGACAAAAGGCAAAACAAGTGTAACTACACCCTTAAGTATAATCCTTAGGGATTAATCTGTATCACTTTGAGAAGTCAAAAGTCACCATTTCAATCCCTAGGGGAAGTCACTGATCCATAAAGAATCCTTTCCTGCTATGTGACTCACTTCCCCATTTGCCCCTGATTTGGTCAATTTTACCTAAACAGTTAAACTTATTGGTTGACATTGCTTTGCATGCCCATCTGCCTTGCGAGTTCCCAGTATTCCCCAATTTTAGACCCACCTTGCCTCATGATTTTACTCTATAAAAATCCTGAGAAAATACAGAATCTTTTGCCAACCTGCTCGGGACCCCTTCTGTCTATCTCTCAATAAATATTTTTACACTTCACTTCCACTGTTCCTAAAATTCATTCTTCAATTTTAGAGAACACAAACTCGTACTGGACATAGTAGGTTGGGAGTTTCATTCCCCTATATCAAAAGTTCTAAGTAGACTAAGAAAGTGGTCACAGAAACTCACCAAACTAGCACAGAGTAAACATTTCAAAGATTATCAGTTGAGCATTATGTAAACGTTGTTCTGCCAAAACTTCCACATTGTGAAGAGTAGCCCAGGTGCCCAGGTAGTTACTCTTCACAGAAATACTGAGAGCCAGCAGCAGCAGAGCAGCAACCACACCCGGTTTGTGTAAAACTAATTTGCCCCTGAACTTTCTTAAAATATAGGAAGGCGTAGATCATATGTGAATGCAAGAATCTAGGTATCCATGCTAGTTTTTCCATGGCTAACCCAGTACAGATATCAGAAATACAGTTCCAAGTAAAACAAACTGTTAACATCCCACATTATTTAATTGAACTCTGCTTATATTATATAGTTGTAAACTTTACCTATCATATATCTGGCGAGAGATCATTACATCTCTTCCTAAAGATCCCTAAATACATATAATTTATTTTCATTTAAATTTTTTGTTTTGCTTTCAGATGTTTCTGCTTTGTTTTGGTTTGGTTGTTTGTGACTGAGTCTTGATACATAGCCCAAATTGGCCTTGTAGTCAGTATGGAGCTCAGGCTGGCCTTGAATTCACAGAGATCGTTGTGCCTCAGCCTCTCCAGTGCTGGAATTAAGTTTTATTACTTCTGCCTCTAATTCTTTCCCACTAATTCTAGTTTTCCCCTGCAGAACCACATGCAATATTATTTAATTCAATGTATGATTGACAATGTAAGATTTTTCATGACAACTTTGTTAGATGCATTTTTGTTTCCAGACAAACCAAGAACAGTCTAAAAACAAAACTAATCAGCCAGAGTGAAGGTTTCCTGCTTTATAATTATCTTTTCAAAAATGATGTGATATTTGTGAAAAACATAGTAACAGTATCAACAGAATTATTTCTACCACACCAAAAAATAGCAAGAAGCTGTTCAATAAGTGCAGGATAAACATTCTAGTAGATTTATGAAAAAATATCTGAAAAATGAGATCTAATAAATCATTTTTAAAAGGCTTTAAAGTAAAAGACACCAATGGTAGGAAGTAACATACAAAGAGGTATGGCTTTTCAGTTTTGCTTCAAAGAGTGCTGAAAATTTCCATTATTCTTAGGATAATGAGAATTCTAAAAAATAGTTGGTTTGGAATCTGTGACAGATGTCACTACAAAATAAATTTCAAAGCTATGCTTTAGCCAAGAGAATGAGTAGCAGTAAAATGATTATGATCTTTCCTTAAAGAATTTGAGGATATGTGTCTTAGCGACATTCAAGAGATCAGAAGGGAGGTTAAGGACAATAACTAAAAGACAAATATTACATCAATGGTAGCAACAGAAATTAGGGAGAGAAATTAGAAGCCAATGGGGATACTTTTACAAAAGTTGATTACTTGAATGATTACATTCTCAACTTCAAATTTTAGTGTACTGAAAGTGAGCAAATAAAAGACAATCAATGGCTGTGTCATGTAAAAACAAAATTTAGAGACCTCAAAAGAAAATATCTGTGCATGGAGCATGGTGGCGCAGTCATACCACTTTGGGTTAGGAAAGGAATTGGGAAGTGTAGCCCAAGATGGGCAACTTAATAATTTAGAAAGATCCTGTCTCAAATTTAATTAAATAAATAAATAGTCTGTGTGTAGCTCAGTGTGAAAACCCTGGGTTGAATACACAGTACTGACCAAAAAAATAAAAAAATAAAAACGTTATCTTACAACAACATAGTTAATAGGAAGAAAACACACTAAAATTATACAAATATTATCGTAATACCTCAGTGCTTGGTCACATAGTAAGCTTGTGTTCATTTATTTTTTCTTTAATTTCGAGTTGCCCTCTCCGTCATCATTCTGGAGAAGGAAGTCAGTTTTGTCCTATGAAACAACTTAAATATAAGATTCTACCCAGAGTACCAGACATGTCCCCAACACATGATAGAACAGTACTATTTATTAGCATTCAAATATTTAATTCAATTCAAATGAATTGTTTAAGCATATATGCCAGTATAATTGTTACAAGGGTCACAAAATAGTAAATATGACCATTGCACATAATCACACCCATACACACACACACACACACACACACACACTCCAGCTCTATCACTTATGGCTTGATACATGCGCCTAGGTCTTTCTTTTTTTTTTAATTGGTACCAGGGATGGAACTCACGACTGTGCACTTGGCCAGGAAGGTGCTTATGCCATTGAGCTAAATCCCCAGCCCCATGCCTAAGTCTTCTTAAAACTCATTTCCTTTCCTCTTAAATGGATACAATCAAGAGTCCCCAAAAACTGTCGGAGGAGAATATGAGATAGTACATGCACACATTGCCTAGCTCATATGAAGTAATAAACTTTATTTATTATATTTTTCCATTATTAAATAGAGTTATTTAAGTAAAACTTCTGCAATCACTTTATTTCCAAGCTCACTTATTTATCAGCTTCATTATATTGTTCATATAAATTGGGTACTCAAGATAATGATCTATCACCAATACCTAAAATATAGTGCATAGTTCTTTATCTCAAGATTCTTTTACTTAAATTTTCATTTAAATTCACATAACTTTTAAGCCTAAATTTGACCTCTTGCTGCTGTATAAATGGATCTAGAACTTGAACCTTTAAATAATTCAGAGTTGTAGAAGTATTTCATACAATGAGGTAAAACACAACCCTATTTGTATTTTGAAAGATTAGACTGTTGGACAAAAAGAAAATTAAAGTGGCAATTTTGAAGAAACATAATACTGAAAAACAAATTTAAAACATAGACTTCAGAATCAGACCAACTCAAGTTTGAACCATGCTATGATTTAAATCCTGGTACTATCACATATAAACATTATTGCAAAGCCCGGAGGCCAACTGCCTATGTCTGAAGAATGGGCCCTCAGTTTTTCAGTTTCCTATAAGAAGTTCCTTAGCCTCACTGGTTCACAGTGTCATTGTCCTAGATTAATTTTTTTTTCCTCAGTTCAATGATCTTAATTCAACTAAATCATTTTTGTTAAGTTTAAATGTAAAAAAGTCAACTTCCATAAAATATTGCCTAAACATTGTAGTCAACTTCTACTAACATATGTTTTGCTAAATATTTATGCACAACAAAATATGTTTCTTTGAAAGTGGAATAGGGGCTGGGGACATAGCTCAATGGCACAGCCCCTGCCTGGCAAGCTCAAGGTCCTGAGTTTGACTCCAAAAAATAAAAAGTGCAATAATTATTATATAATAAATGCTTGAAGAATGACAAGAAGAGGGAATGATACCTTCACAATTACCTAATGAAGAACTATATCTAACCTGTTAGTAACAGCAACAACAAATAGACAGCAGAATATGCATTCCATATCTGCATACTACTAGAAAACGATGCTTTCTCCAAATTTGTTTTACATTTTGCTAATTCTTCAATACAGGATTATTGATTTCATGTAATTTCAGATCTCCTGGAGTAACTAAACTGTAAAAACAGACATTTGTATAGAAAATATTGACTGGAGAAATTACAAATAAGTTATAAATGCACACATATATTGTAAATGCACAATACACATGTCCAATATGATTTAATAATATTTAATAATATGATGCCACATAACACAGCCCTTAGGACAACTCTACCACAGTTAGAGTTGCAGTGAGTGACTCTCACTGTACTAGATACTTCCCTCCTCAAGCACCTAGGGCATCCTTCTCCATCGTATAGTTTGGATGTGCTATAGTTAATTGTCTTCAGAAGCAAGTTCAATTAGTGAAAACTAGGCATGAGTGTATAGATGCCCCAGAGTCTCATTCTCTGGTGAAACTATTCAGAGGTTCCTTCTACAATGGCCTCCCAAGAGGGCCCCTAGGAGAACTGAGCCCGGAGTGTTAGAGTAATAACATATTGTTTACTGGTTTACCCTCCACCTCATCTTTTTTTTGTCTTTTTTATTTTTTTATTTTTTATTTAAAGAGAAAAAAAACAGGAAAAAGAAATATTACAGAATATCAAGAAAAGAAGATAAACCAGTAAGAAATCACTAGTTGATAAATTACATATTGTTCTTTTAGAAATAGTTATTCAAGTTACAAAATTAAAGCACACAAAGTGGACACTCATGCAATGAGAGTGCAAGCAGATCCATTCAACAATCCAACAAGAACCTAGAAATATGGTTATCAATCCCACACACCTAAACATACATGCAGCTATATCTTTTATAGTGCTTTCTGTTTCCTCTTTTTTTACAATAGCAATTATACATTTTTGAAATTTTATTTAAAGAGAAGAAAAAAAAGCAAAACAGAAAAAAGCATAACAATACAGAATTATGAAAGAAAGAAAGAAAGAAAAAGGAGAATCAGAAAAAGGCCCACTAAGAAATCAGTAATTTATAAATTACATACTGTCATCCTGGATGTAGTTGTTCAAGTTACAAAGTTAAAGGGTACATAGCAAATATTCAAACAGTCAGACTACACACAGTTCTACTCAAAAATCCAACAAAGATTCAGCAATATGGTCATCTATTTTACACACTCAAACATACATGCAGTTATATCCCTTAGAGCACTTTCTTTTCCTCTCTTTTTTACAATAGCAATTACACATTTTGGTTTTATTACACTTGTATTTCTTATTTACTTTTTACACTAGAGACACAATATGATATTTATAAATATGATTCTTATTTATTTCACTAATGAGGATAGTTTCAAGTTGTCTCCATTTGCCTATGAAGGCCTCAAGATCATCCTTTTTTATAGCTGAGTAATATTCCATTGTATAAAAATGCCACATTTTTTTCATCCACTCTGCAGTTGATGGGCATCTTGGTTGTTTCCATTTTTTGTCTTTTTAAGACAGGGTCTCACTATGCAGTTCAGGCTGGCCTTGAGCTCACTTTGTAGCCCAGACTGGTCTCAAACTCGCAAGGATCCTCCTGCCTCAGCCTCTCGAGTTCTGAGATTACAGGTGTGAGCCACCACACCTGACAAACCTCATCTTATTTTCCTCCTCCTTCATTCTGGTGTTCTGACATCACCTCTCAAATAAGTTGTCTATTGCTAAATCAGAATTTAATGATATCTTTTTGGAGAAATTGAATTATGATAATAATATCATTACATAAAAATTTTAGTCTAATCATTTTTGTAATAAATTCAAAAATATGTTTAATAAACATGTCAACTGATCTCTCTCTATATAGATTTATGGCTGCCATTTTTTATAATAGAATCATGCTAGTAATACCAAAATAATTTTATGTACCATGTAATTTCTATTACCACATCTGATTCTTTTCATAATTAAAAATTATAGACTATAGTATACATTAAATAATAGATTATATGGCATCTATTTAAATGCTCTATTATATAAAAGGGCTTAATATTAATAATTTTCTAATGTCAGTGAAGTGTATCTCAGTAACAACATAGCTATTTAATGTTGGGAACATGACCTCCTTATCTTTTCATGGCCTTTATTGCCAATCAATAAATTTCACATAATAATTTGCTTGAGATTTATTCAACACAGTGGATATTTCTTGAGAAATATTGTTTATTTTCTTTCTCTGTCAGGTTAACTGTTGACACACTAGTGAATTGTTTATAAAATGAATGCCGTATCTTCCTTTCAGCTGTCAGGCCTCCGTGGTTTGCTGTTTATTAGCTTTGTTTGTTGTGACTTAAAATCCAGGATTTATTTTCCCCAGTGTTGTTGTGTATGTTTTTTCTTAGTGAGCTGGAGGAAGATAAACAGAACGCTCTTATTTACAAGTCACAACTGAGATGTCCTTCAAACCCACTTTGAATTTCCTTTAAACCCACTTTGAATTACCACTCTACACTCCTCAAATCTTAGAAATGTAAAAGAATCTCATATACAACTGAAGATAATTTTTTACCCTTTGTGTTGAAGTTTCAAAATTTAGAAAACTATTTCCAGAATCAGGGAAGGCATGCCATTGAAGTATCTTTAAATCATTAGCTTTAATGACATATTCAAAGTGATTATTTTTAAAAACAGGCAAATTTCTGTCATTCATTGCTCCATCCTTTCATCAAATTTGTATTAAACACCTGATATTCTAGGCACTGAGAAAAATGCCAGAAACAGCAGAAACAAGTAACTGCACTCCTGAATTCAATAACCTTAATCTAGTTGAGTATACAAACATGTAAAAACAAAAGATTTGAACACTAATGTCACAGATGCTTTAATAGAGAGATTTTCTAGGTGCTAAGGGAATGCAAGATCATAACAAAGAATCCAATTCTCTAAAGAAAATTTCATAGAAGTAGTACTAGAGATGAGTCTTGAAGGGTATGTTAGGCAGACAAGTAGAGAAGACAGGTATTTCAGGGACATAAAAAGGAAACAATAAATAGCATGCAATTTTTATTGTCATTTTGTATTGTCTTGCTCAGATTTTTCTGAATAATATAACTGTGTTGACCTACCATAAGAAAGGAGTAGAAAAGAATCTATGCTAGCAAGAAGGTAAATTTTTTGCTAACTTTGGAGCAATTTAGTTTGGGCATTAAAGGTAAATGGTGTCATTTAATAAATTTCAGCACTTGCCAGCAATGTTTGAGGATTTTGTGTTGGAAAAGAGTAATATGAGCCCCTGCGGGAGTGATGATGAGGTAGTGAGAGAGGACAGAGGATCTGTGAGAATATTTTTGGTTCCTACTCATCTTCCTTTTACCACTGCCTTGTGAGAGGCTGCACAGTGACTGACTCACCCTAAACCCTTTGTAATGATTTCTTAGAATATGCAGGATCCTATGATGGAATGGAATAAAGAGATATTAAAGGACTATTTTCAGACCAGGGATATAGCTCAGCAGCATAAGTGCGCTTGGCAACGACAAGGTCCTGAGTTTGATTCCTGGTATCAAATATATATATAGAGATATATATATATATATATATATAGAGAGAGAGAGAGAGAGATTTTTTTAATACAAAGTAAATGTTCAATAATAATTTTAAAGAAAAAATGTAAAAAGAATTTAAAAATATGTAAACACATTTCTACATGAAAGTACATTCCAGTTTGTGTATAAAAGCTATAATTAGATTGAGGCATTAATTAATATATTGTATTATTGATATGTATACAAAAAAACAAGAAAAGAAAAAAAATGCAATGTTTTGAAAGGTTAACATTAAAATGAAAAAAATAAGAATCATAAAATTGAGAGCTTGTTTGGAGGTTCTAGCAGGGGAGCGCAGCTACTCGTATACCCTCGACCGAAGAACGGTCCTCCTCTATCGGGGGTGGTCGTCCTCTTCGACCAAGCATGCAGCTTTGGGAGGGACGCACATGGATCATTGAGGGAGGAAGGGGATACCCGCCTACCAGCCAGATCAGCCGAATCAACCCTGGCAATCAGTGGGGTGACAGATGTCGCAGCCAGATGGCCCTCACATCCAAGAATCATAAAATTGAGAAAACACTGAAATTTCTCTTTACAAAACCAGCTTATATTTCTATTAATTAGGACCTACCTTTGAACACATCAGAATTTGGAGGGAAATCTTGATTAATGTTGAGGGAGGAATCCTTATAGCTTTGCCTCCAGGGGAATGAAGTCCCCAGGTCTCATCTGCAGACTTTGAGTATGCACCCATCAAAGTCCAGAGTAAAGGTATTAAGGGCTCAAAACATGCACGCTCTTATGTAATAGATGGTTTATTTAATAAAATTGTGTGAGTTTGTGTAAATATATACAAAAGATATATATGATATAAAAGGACTAAATAATATATGTGAAAATCTGGTTGGGAAATATAGGTATAATAGTTAATAATGTCAGTTAAAGGTAACTGAATGTATGGACATTTTTGCACTACTTAATTTTCCAATCTACAAATTCTGGATATCTTTCCTTTCATTTATACCCAGTGACCCTTCTGCTGAGTACCCAAATGAAATTACATCAGTCCTTGTAGTAATATATGCATCTTCATATTTACAGAAATATTACTCAAAATAGCCAAGAAATGGAAGTAACTATTCACCTGCAGGTGAAGGAATAAAAAAGTTGTGATACACACACATACACACACATGCTCAATGGAAACTCATTCAGTCTTAAAATAGAAAATTCTACTATTTGCAATTATATGGATGGATTTGGAAAACATTGTGCTAATGATGTAAGCTAGAGAGAGAAAAATACTGCATAATTTCACTTACTAGTGTAATATGAAGAGAGTCAAATATATTGAAATAGAGTAAAATAGTGATTATTAGGGGCGGGGACAGTGAGGACATGGGAAGAATTATGTCAAGAGGCATAAACTTGTAGTTATCTAGAATGAATAAGTCTAGAAATGTTATTTACAGTGTGGGAGCCACAGCTTATAATACAGTATTGTAAAATTTCAAAGAATATATTTTAGGAGCTCTTAACATAGATGCAAAAAAAGTATGGAAGGTCCTGGAATAATTTACCTAAATGTGCTCATCAATTCAATATTAAAATATATGTATGCAAATATAAATACATCATATAGTGTGACTTAAATATATATAATTTTTGAAAGACAAAAACAATAAAAGGTGTTCAACATTATAGGAATTCAGTGAAGAAAGGTAAGATGACAACAACAAAAAAATCACAAAAGATGCCTGGAAGAAAGCATTAAGTTTGGACACTAAAGTTTAAACTAAATATTTACAGTTTTGTTTTCTCAATGTCATCTAGAAAATAGAGAACTCAGGGCCAGGCTCCTGTTCAATGCAATGGACTCCATAAAATGGCTTTCACTCTCTTATTTTACTGGTATAAAAGATTTAAGAAATAAAAGCAGAGTTCTCAATTTTATATTCTGATCACAAAAAGGTTGAGCCAGCAATTTACACAGGCTGTATTTTTTCTGGCTGCAAAGTGGCTTATGAGCCCATTTCTGCTCTGTAGACAGCTTTAGATCATCACTGGGTTGTTTTAACCTTGACTCCAATTTGGGAGATAGAAATGCATGACCAGTAAGCTCACCTTCTAATTCCCACTCCATCCAATTATGTTATGTCTGCTTTTTGTAAAAATAATATTGTTTGTGCTCCCAGAATAAATGAGACAATAAACAGAAGCTAAAGAGAGACAACACATTTTGTGACATTACTTTTCATTTTTCAGCATCCTCATGCTTGTTTGCTGGAAAGCTCACTCTGAGAAGGCCGGGCTCGCAAATTGTAGAGATCAAGAGAAAAAGCAGATTCTCTTCCTAAACTCTGTGGTCTAGAAAAAGAAAGGGCAATAAGCATTCTGCAATACTACACCCAGCTGCCTCACAACTATCCTTGCTCAGGCACTGCTGAACTTTTCCTGTACAGTTTGAGGATTTAAATTTCTGATGTAACACAGTATTTCCAAATTTGAGGGGAAATCAAAAAAGATATGTAGAGAAGACAAAATGGCCAATCAATGAGCAACAAAATACAAAGCCTCCCAGGAGAAACAACTCATTTGCCAGAATAAAACAACCTGGAGAGACCCAGACAGAGGGAGATGGATCCTCTTGACACAGGAAGAAATTAAAATGTAAAAAAGCTCATCAAATACTTCAGGACTACAACTGAAACAGCTAAAAATTATGGGACACAGCATTTTTGTTCGTGGCAACCTGCCAAGTTTGCAAAGGCCTGAATCCATGCCAGCCGGCAGAGCTGCCCAAACTCATTCCCGCTGCCATTCACAGGAAGCACAGCAGCGCTGAGGTCAGGGGTTGGTGGGTCTGGTGAAGAGTGGAGCCAGTAAAGGGACTTTCATTATTCCACGGTCAGTGCTGGGAATGAGACCCCCCCCCCGCAGGAAGGGCACAACCAAGTGGGTGACATGTTGGAATCAGGCAGGAGGAGCCTGAACTGGGAGCAACAGTGACTTTAGTTGGTTGCTCCCTCCCCAGAGCAGATTCATGGGATTTGCTTGGACTGGGCCACACCCATGTCCAGGACCCAGTGAGCTGTCCCAAATCGATTCCCTGCACCTAGCAAGTACTAGCCAGGTGAAGGCACCTAAAGTTTGGCTGGCCCAGAAGGGAGGGGCAGGCAAATACAGACACTGCTTACACCTCAGTGACAAGAGCAGGCAGGAGACAGAGGAGGTCCCTTGCCAGCATGCTTCAGAGGAAACATGGCCAACAGGGAAGGGGGCTGGGACCTGCACTGTACACCTGTGTGGAGAAAGCCAGGGCCATGACAAGAGAGAGAGGCAGGAGGAGGAACTCAGCCCAGAACCCTGAGAGCACTGATCCAGGAGAGGGAAAAACAAGGGAGACTGAGGGCAGCAAACACGCAAGATCAGACATGGCTTCAATGGACATTAAGAGATATCTTCGAGACCTTGTAGACAAGCTCAAAACTGAAATATTAAATCAGGTAAAGCAAGATATGAGTACAGTAATAAAAGAAATGCTCTCAGGAAGCATCTCTCAGGATGATACAGATGGGAGAAGGGAGGAACACAAAAAAAGGAGAGAAACATTCAATAAAGAATATAAAGAAAATATAGAATACATGAAGCAGATTCAAAGAGATTACCAGGAAATTAAAAACTCCATTGAAAGCTGGCAAAACTCCTTAAAAGAAACTAAGGATGGACTATCAAAACTTGAAGACAAGTTTGCAATGTGTGATCATGAAAGGAAAGATGTCTTAAAAACAACAAAGAAACAGGCAGTAACAATACAAAGGCTAGAAGATGACAAGAGAATCTACAATTTAAGAATAAGAAATGTGAATGAAGAAGCAGGAATACAAACAGGTGAATTACAAAGGCTATTCACAGAAATAATTAAGGCAAACTTCCCAAGCATGGGAAAAGAAAATGACATTCGGTTATATGAGGCACACAGAACTCCAGCCACCTACAACCAAAACAGATCTACACCCAGACACATAATAATCAAGATACCAGAAATTCAATATAAAAACAGAATATTAAAAGCCATCAGAGGAAGAAACAGATTATCTATAAAGGTAAGCCCATCAGAATCATGGCTGACTTCTCGACACAGACAATCAGATCAAGAAGAGCTTGGAGCAAAGTCTTCCAAGCCCTAAAAGAAAATAACCTCCAGCCCACATTGATATACCCTGCAAAACTGTCACTAGAAATTAATGGATAAACAAGATGCTTCCATGACAAAGAGGAACTGGGGAGTTTGTGACCACCAACCCAACCCTACAGAGAATACTGAAGGACATTCTAGAGAAAGAGAAAAAAAAACCCAGGATTTTAGGAACAGTGGAAGAAAGGCCTCAATGAGTGGGGCAGGCAGTAGAATGAAGGAGAAAACTAGACAAACAAAGGCAGAAAAATAGCATGGCAGAAATAAGGCAGAGAAGGATGGCTAGAATCGCTAACATAGATGGCCTTGATACACTAAATTGTTAATAGTGAACCAAGATTTAAAACCCACATTACTCACACTAGTCTGCTTACATGTTTTATATTCTGTTCCAGTCTTAGATTTGAGGGTACAAACAGTAATCCCAAAAATAACAGGCTATAGTACAGTAATCATTGTTAACTTCCTATTAACTTAATCTAAAGCTCTGTAAAACCTACACTGTTTTACCATGACTGATCATAATCGAATCTGGTTTGTTGGATTGCTGTTTTGTATTGATAGATTTTATTCAAAGCTGTTATGATTGATAGTATCAAGTCTGAGAGTATAGGCAATTGCATTTAAGATGACAAGATCCACTAGAAAATCCACTTTGGTTTGATTATTACCTGCCTTTGAAGTTTTATACTGTCTACGATGTTTTATTTTTACTAATATTGTTATTTACTGCTTTACTCAATTATACTGCTATATTCAATTGTGCCTGATGATACAGACATTCTAGTGAAGATAGTAAGAAACAACACAGTAATTATTGTAGATCACCTTGTACTGTGGTTTTATGTGACTTTTTGTTTTCATGTTTTTATAGGAATTTGTTTTGTTTTGCCTTGCTAAGTTTTGTTTTTCCTTCTAATACAGAAAAGATAGAAATACATGTAGAGATTCATGTATGCATAGCTGTTTACACTCTCACTGTTTGACTATCTACTTGGTATGCTTTAATTTTGCAACTTGAACAACTATTTCTAAGAGGACAATATGTAATTTATTAACTAGTGATTTGTTTTCTTTTCTTTGGAATTCTGTATTATCTCTAATCTTTACATGCTTTTTTTTCTCTTTAAATAGAAAAAAAGATATGTAGTAATCTTATGTTTCTGAAGAAAGGATGCCAAAATCAAAATGTGAACCTTATAAATCAAATGAAAACACTTTGTGCTAAATACATAAGAGAAAATATTTCTAAATAGAGCACAATGTTTAAGCAATTTTGTCAAAATGGTCTTATCATTGTGATAGCAGTATTTATTCTGCACCAAATCCTTCAAAATAGTCATGTGAAAATTTGATTTCTTAATGATTTTTGGTAGAATACTAACAGTCCTACCCCAGAATTATGGTAGGACTGTTCTGAAACTCAAAACTGAAATATTAAATCAGGTAAAGCAAGATATGAGTACAGTAATAAAAGAAATGCTCTCAGGAAGCATCTCTCAGGATGATACAGATGGGAGAAGGGAGGAACACAAAAAAAGGAGAGAAACATTCAATAAAGAATATAAAGAAAATATAGAATACATGAAGCAGATTCAAAGAACTATTACATAGTTTTCTCAATCATCAAACTCAAAAGCTATTTTTGAGTCTGTTCTGTTCTGGTCAGCAAATATAGGAAAATAAGACAGAGATTATTTAGATCAGTAATAGCAGTAAAAGCAAAAGTGGAAGAGAAATAAAAGTGAAGACTTAAGAGACATGAATTTCACTAGATATAATTTAATTCATATTCATTTCTGTAAGAACTAGAATTTTTTCTTTTACATTTTTTTGTTGTTGATACTAAAGAGTAAAATAATTAATTTTAACAAAATGAGAAACAAAATTCATTTAAAAAAATTTAAATAGTGGTATGTAAAGTGAATTTAATTAAGGATAAATATTATAGATATTAGTCTAATATAATGCAATTGTGATATACATGTACATATATACATTTATCAGGGATAAATTATTCAAATATTTTCTGGATTTATTTCATGAACATTCACAATGAACCACTTTTGGGAGTAGGCGTAATTTACATTGGAGAAAATTGTATATTGGAAATAACAACTTGATGATTCATCTTTTACATATATAAGTCTTCATTGCATTTTGCAATTGTGTATTTCTAATATTTATATAAACCCAGAAAAGAAGCTTTGTTCTATCTATGAAAGATAGAGAAGTGATAGCTGCCTGAAACAGAGGATTATTAACAGATTACTCATTTCTCAAGTGCAGCATCCACATTTACTGGTGATTTTGTAAAGTAAGATAAGATTCCATTAATTCATGTTTATTCTGGGAAAAAATCTGATAAAACATAGGCTTGAAATGTTAACTTTCCTGCCCAGGGCATCTATCCACATGTGCTTAAACACATGGCCAGTTTGATATTTAAATAGCATTTTTAATGTTTCTTTGTATCTGAAATTTCTTTTGAAAATTTACACAACAATGTTGAATGTTAAAGTACTAAGGAATATTTGTTTCATGATCTATATTATACACATATACCAATGTACTTACTAGTCTATAATATGAAGTGGACAATGTTTTAATGTCATTTTAGGTTTTTGTGTCCTTGCCCATGGCCTCTGGAGAATTCATCTCATGTAAAGCTGTGATCACCAGTAGGGGATCAGCAGGTTGCTTCTTCCAGAGGACAACTCACTTTTTTATTAGCACATGTTTGCCATACAAAATGATCACAAGCATTCTGGGAATTTTCACCTACACATAATTATTTCTTTATTATTTTCCCATTCCCCTCCCTTCTCGTCAATCTTTTCTTCCCTCTCAATTTACAAAGTTTTGTTTCCTTTTTTCCTTTCATTCTCTTTTTTAAAATTCCCTTTCCCTTCCACCCTTAAGCAAGGAATGTAACCCCTGTGAACCACCACCATTTCCTAGTATGCACTAGGGATCATAATAACTTCTTTTTAGGATTACAGGAAAGAGTAACTGGGGGAGAACAGTGGATCCTACTACTTAATGGGGGCAGCAGACAATGAAATATAAGGACAGACCCTTTAGAGACTGGATGGTTGTGATGGCTAATTTTATATGGCACTTGACTGGGCCATGAATGTGCAAATAAACGTACTTTAGTGTCTCTGAGGGTGCTGTTGGGAGAGATTAGCATTTGAATTTTCCTACTCGACCAGGGACATTCACATTTCTTGTCTGATTTTTTTTTTCTCAGAAGAAACATGAATGAATGGGCTCTTCACTAAATTTCAAAATTATAATTAAATAAATAGCTTTTGAGTTTGATGATTGAGAAAACTATGTAATAGTTCTCTGAGTGAAGCCAATGACTTCAGAGTGTAAGTGGACATGTTTTAATTCATAACACAGTAATGGCTTTCACAGACCAAAATGAGACAAAGGAGGAATTTCACCATTTTGTTTGGTTTGGTTTTGCTTTGCTTTGCTTTTTGTTCTGCTCAGTAATGGAGCAGGATATCCCATCTCATCTTTGCCTGCCCTCAGCTTGAAGCATATGCCACTGGTTCTCCTGATTCTCCTTCAGATGCTACTATTACACTTCCAGGTTTCCAATGTCTTTGGGTCATAGAAAGCAGATAAGAGAACTTCCCAGTCTCCACGTTTGTGTAAGTCAGTTCCGCTAAGTCTACATATTTATTTTTTCCATGTGTAAACAACACAATTACCCATGCTTTTAAATCACAACAAAGGGAACATTGCTCTAGAAAACCAAGAATGGAGAAAGGATTGAGGTGACAAAATGGCATGTGAGGATGTGAGGTTTTCTTTTCCTAAACTCGTCAACTCAGAGTTGCTAGTTGGGAAAATTATTTCACCTATGTAAAATGTATGTGGTCCAGGTAAATATAATGGTTTTGTTGAAAGAACAGGATTGGACATGAACACTTTGGGCAATGATTGATGTGTGCAGTTACTTACAAAAGGCATCTCTCTATTCAACTATTTAGTGGACCATTCATGACCACTTCAGTGCTCTTCAATCACGGATATAATATCTGGAACACCAAGAGATTTTCATGCTGTAACTATCTTTTTGTTTTTAGTTATTAGTATATGTTTTTGGTACATAATATGTATGTTCCTTGTGTGTAGTTGGAATATGTATATATTTATTCCTTTCCTAAGCTGTACATCTTTATTCCTTTACTAAGCTGCTTTCCCTTCTCCTTTCTTCCATCTCGCCTCTCTCTTCTTTCCATCTCTTCATCCCCTTCCAATCTGAATAATGTCTGTCTCCCTACTGCCTATCTGTCTTTTGTTTTGCTCTTTATTTATAATTTGGGTTTATCATATAAGAGAAGCTGTGTGATATTTAAGCTAGAGTGTCTGATTTATTTCACTTACATTATCCTAAAAATAACTCGAGTTTGCCTCTCGTTAAGGCAGATTAGTACACCATTATGTGTAAATACCACATTTGCTTTATCTATTCACCTGCTGATGGATATATACATTGCTTCCAAGATTTAGCTATTATGAATTATGCTGTTACAAATATGGGTAATAATGTATCACTGTGATGTGACGTATTTAAATTTGGAGGGAAGATACCTAAAATAAGAATTTCAAATTAAATTCCTAGTTTTAGTTTTATGAGGAATATTCATACTGATTTCCAGATGTTGTACTAGTTTACATTCCCATCAACAAATCAAAAGGTTTCCTTTTTATTCTGTAGCCTCAGCCAAGCTTGTTATTATTTGATTTATTGATGAGAGCCATTCTTTCCAGAATAAGATGGAATCACAGTGTTGTTTATATTCCTCTAATATCCAACAGTGTGGAACATTTCTTCATGTGTTTATTGGCTATTTATACTTCTATTCACCTCACTTGCCCATGTTTTGACTGGCCAAGCTAAGTGTTTATTTGGAGGTGTCAAAATATTTTTAATTCTTCATATATTCTAAATACTAGTCCTCCATCAAAAGAATAGCTGGGAAAATTTTTTTTCCATTCAGTGGGTTGTTTTTTTCATTCTATTGTTTTTTTTCTTTTGCTGAGCAAGCTTGTTCACGTGGTATAATCCCACTTGTTGATTCTTGTTACTAATCGCTTTGCAGCACAGGAAATAGAAAATAAGAAGACACGAAAATAGTTGGAAAGAAGAAAAGAAAAGAAACAAGTGAAAAGACAAAAAAAGAATAAAAAACATCAACCCTCCACAAAGGTAAAAGGAAGGAAAAAAGTAATTAAAAATAGAAAAACTTAAGATTTAGTCTAAGAAAAAGTTTCTCCCTGTTTTTGAGAGAGTGATATCTTTCCAATATCTTCAGGCTTGCAGTCTATCTGGATGTATTCTCTCCACCTAGCTTCAGGACTTTTTGAGGTGCCCTCCCTTCACCTGAGGCCACTCTGTCTATTTTACCCCAAGCTGTGTCCAGGCCAAAGCGCATTACTGATCACACTGGTAGATAGTCTCTCCTGGATGGAAGCCGTAGGGTAAAGGTTCAAGTGGACTGCTGCAGTTCATGTTGATTATTCTGAGGTCTCCTTGCTCCCTTTGGAGGTCAGGTTCTTTGTCCTTCCCAGCCTGACCTTCCTCCTCTCAGGATGCTCTCCCCTCTCTGCAGAGTTCTCTGAGGTTGTCTCTCACCCATTCACTTCGGGAGGGGAACACTGGGTCCCTGAAGCCATTAATCACATCCATACTTTCTTTCTGGATCTTCTGGCTTTCTAGACTCCACTCACTCCCTGAGTACTGTCCTTTCCCAGGACACTGGCAGATTAGCCTGCCCTTCTGTTGCTCACTGACCAGGCAAAGTAACATGTAGAGAGGCTTGGAGTTGATAGATGATTGCCTCAGATGGCTGCCCTCAGTCTGCTTTGTGTGTTGGAGATGTTTCATGCTACAAATTTTAATAGATTTAAGATGAAGACAAAGCAGTCGCTACTTTCCTGCCACAATTTTCAGCCCACTTCTACACATTTGAACAGACTGGGGCTGAGGAAGAGCAGAAAGCCCACCAACTGTGAACTACTGCCTGGAATGCTCTTACTTGTCCCATGACTGATTTTGATGAGCAAAGAAACAAGTGCTCTAAGGGATATAACTGCATGTGTGTTTGAGTGTGTAAAATAGATGACCATATTGCTGAATCTTTGTTGGATCTTTGAGCAGAACTGTTTGTAGTCTGACTGTTTGAATGTTTACTATGTACCCTTTAACTTTGTAACTTGAACAACTACATCCAGGATGACAGTATGTAATTTATAAATTACTGATTTCTTAGTGGGGCTTTTTCTCATTTTCCTTTTTCTTTCTTT